>VDFB02267950.1:0-92976 GCA_007258455.2 Sequoia sempervirens
ACAATGTAGTAGAGACTGATACATGGTTGTTAGGATATCCCTTACCATTATACTTTTCAAATTGGGGTATCTCAATGTTTTGGGTTAAAGGAGTTTTCAGGATAGAAATTTACAAAGGATTTTGTGTAAGATATTGCAAGGGTTTACCATTTTGATTTTGATTCAAAGTTGATATTTGTTGTTTAAGTGATGTGATGTTTTGTAAGAGTTGGTTATCACTATCTTCATTTGGTGAGATTTTTTAAGAGAACTTCATTGAAAAATATGGACTAGAATGAGTGGCCAATAGGTTACTATGTTGCATGTTTATAAAAGGTGATGAACATGTGGTGCTAAGGGCGATGTGACAAAACAATAAGGATTCACATTAGAAAACCATAAGCTTGTCTTTATGCCATTGGTATGTTGTATGGTCGATGCTACTATTGGTGGTGTAAATGTGGGAATAAAAGGTATAGTTGTGGGAGAGGACACTTTTTTTCCTCGGCTTTGAGTGTTTGTGAATGCTTGAGCACAACTAGTTGTTGTAGGGATAGTAGCATCTCCAATATGATTTAGACTACACAAAATTTCTATTCCTTGAAAAATATTTATCAACTTCCTAAGGCTGTCCACAACATGCATATTTTCTCTTGCTAAGGATTCATTACTTAGAAAGTATTGGAGACCCTCTAAATCATTGTCCAATTGTTCTAGTTTGTCTTCAAAAACATGGGAAATAATGGTCTCTAAGTCAACATATATGTTTGGTTGTGAAGTGGTCATGGGTAATTTGTGGTAAGGAATGGAATCCAAAATGGATTGGGTTGAAGGTATATATTGTTTGAAAGAGTTAGAGGATTTAGGCTTCAAAATGGATGTAATTATAGTGCAAGATTCCATAAGTTTGAAACTTCATCTCATAGGGGTATTAGACATAGGGCACTAGGCCATGAAGCTCACATGATTTTCACAATAGTTGAGTAAGCCTAATATACAAGAAAGGTACATGTCAATCACAACAAACCAAACATAGTACAAAATCAGAAAGAAAAACCATAGAGAGGACACAAAAATAGGTCAATTATCCAAATTTTACCTAAATATGTCTAGTCTAGGGTGTAGTATTCCCTAGATTAGCAAGGTTCTTTTACTGAAATCAAATTATGGATGTGTTGTACAGTGTTTAAGTGTTCCTTTCTATGACTATGCAAGTTTGATAGTAAATATTTTTCTAAGATTCAATAGATTTGTGATTTTGCAATATGAATGATAATTATGCAAGTAATTTTCAAAATCTATAACCATTAATACAATTTGGAAATGTAATTATTTACAAATTATAAAACACAAATTTTAATTGACCCTATCTTGACAAATCTGAAAATTGAAATCTTTTATGCTTTTTGTAACAAAAGCAATGCACTTCTTCCACTTTTCCACTATATGCCAATGCTTAAATGAGTGTTTTGAACACTTCAAAATTTGATTTTAAAACTAATGCAAGTTATCAATGCAAATGTGAACTAATCCTTTTTTTCAATTATTGACTTTGACACTAGATGTGAAATGCAATACATTTTTGTCTTTTTCAATGCTTTTTATGATAAATATGCAAGACAAAATGATGAATGCAAACACACTAAGATCTAACTCAGATTTTGGAAATAATAGCTTTAGATTTTAGAGGTTCTAGAATATTTGAAAAGATAGTTTAACCAAAAATATTTGATTAGGAAAAGGATTAAAACCCCCTTCCCAATTGTTTTATATTGGATTAAATATAACCTCAAGAACCACTTAGCTACAAACATATTGGGATGAGCCAGAATGATGGATCAAAGATTTAATCCAATGTTTATGTATTGAGATGTGGATGATGTGTGTATTGTGATGATGTGATTTGAATAATGATTAATTGGTTGATTTCTAAATGTAATGATCTAATTATGAAAGTTATGCAAATGTAGTGATCTGTTATGATTTCTGACAATTCAAATACAACTAGATAAATTTCAATTCTAGAAATGAGAAGGGCAGATATAAAGGAACTTGGAATCAAATTTTGATCTTTATCTTTCTGGTCTAGGGCATAATAATCCCTAAACTTCCCTATTTTCTTAGATCTAAAAAATGCATGCTTCAAGGTACTAGTCTGTAGCTTCTATCTTCTAGGTACTGTTGCTGAAACTTTATTTGTTGATGATAAAATATAGATTCCATGAATTGTCAACTTGTATTGATTTGATGCATGAATGAAATTGTAGCATTCAATCTTCCTACAAGTCACTTTAGATCTATAATTTTCACACATAAAAGGAGATAAAGGATTATTTCATATAGAGGCTTGTCATAGTCAAACCTTATGTTGTTATTTCTACCTCCACAATGGAAAATTATGATAAAAGAGAGTGTATCCTTGGATGGATAGAGGCTAATTGACAAATACGTAATAAATTGATAACCTTGCTACAACTCACCACTCAAATCTGATCTCCTTGATGGATTGAAGTAACACTCATCACCTTCATGGGTCAATTATGCTTGATTTCATTTGATTTAATTTGATGACCTACAAGTGTTATTACACATAAAAAAATGCATGAAAAACACATGAGAAAATTACATAGCATATGGCATGAAGCTTGAATGATGAAATGCTGCAATAATCTTGATAATTCTACTCTTGACTGCTCTTGGATTGACTTTTGAAGTGTAATAATTGCTCTCCAAAATTACTTGTTGTTCAAATGGTGAAAATACTATGTATTTATATGCAATTCTTCTAATTTCCTGAAAAATCAAATACTAATAGCTAACATTTGAAATTGAAAATTAAAATAATAAATCATTGAAAAACCAACATATTCAAATTTGGGGCTACATTAAGGATTCTTTCTTTTTAGGAATCCAAAGTTTCAAAGAAAAATATCAAATGCATAGTTTGATTTCCCATGTTTCATTTCCAATAATATTTATGAGAATGCATCATTAATTCATAATAGGTCCAAGAACATAGGGGGGAACAACAACCTAGTGTGAAATTGTCAATGGTGACAATTTTCAATGCTACACACACACACATATGTAAGCATATATATAATTTTTACATATATTAATAAAATTATTCAATGTATAATGTTTTGGGAACAATAATAATCTAAGAAAATCTCAAAGGGATTTCAATTTTAAAATGCATGAAATGTATTCTTAAGATGTGGGGAAGGGTGGACCTAGTTGTTTCATATCTTTGTTTTTGAAGGGACTATTGGGTCCAAGTGAGTTAAGAGTACGCCCCTAAAGAATAATGGGTCCAATTTGTTTCTCTATATTTCTTTAACATAATTCCTATTCTAGGCTGTAGTTTCTCTTTTCTTTTACTTCTAATTTTTCTAAATTGGTTCTCTTCTCCTTTTCCAAATGTTTTTCCTTTTCTAAATGGTTAAAAGCACAAAGTTGTGTCACATTTTATGAAGGAAACAACCAGTATTGATCCAACTTTTAAACTTGAATCACTAAAAATTGGCATATATGTTTTGAATTTTGAAATGATGTAAACTAGTAAAATATGTTTTTTTAGTATATTTTATGCTTATATTTTTTTTTTAAAAAAATTAAATTATTTTAAACTATTTTTTAATAATTTAACACTATAATTTAGTTGCTAATAAAATGTTGAAAGATGAAGTTTCATGAGACATCAAACTTTTTATAGTAATTATTTTTTTCTTTCAAATTTTTTGTGTATTTAGAACTTGAAATTTTAGTGCATGGATATTTTTTTTTCCAATTTTGATAAATATATATATTTTTAATAAATATTAAAATGTGTGTGAATCAAAAAATAATTGTTTCCATCGAACGCCAACTTTCATATTAAATATTTACCTAAAATGGATTTTTTTTTTTATAGAATCTTGAAATAGATTCTTTTATATAGTGCATCATTTTTAAATTTTTTTTTAATAATTTTTTGTATTTTTCCTTAGCATGGTAAGCAACCTAATATTTTGTGTTGATAACCTAATTTTAGTAAAAATAAAAAATAAAATATAAATAATAATTAAACTATTAAAATAAATATATTTTTGAAAATTACACTTATGGATCTACAAAACGATAGTTTTATATTTTAAAAAAAATGTTATTTACATTAGTAGGAGTTATGTCAGTATTGGCATGGTGTGATGGTTTATAGGTGGCATTGTTGTTCTTGTCACCAAGGTTCAAACCCCGTAGAGGTGGTATTGTTGAATGGTTGTATCCGGTTCATAGCTCCGGTCAAAAGTGTTTACCCCTTGAATAAAAAAAACATTAGTAGGAGTTATTAAAAATTCAAGTTTTTCAAATAATTTTAATTTTTTGGTAAATTGGACTCAAAGTGATGCTCCATATTTTTTTATCCAACAATTTTGGTTGAAAAAGTTGTGGAAGTAACTAACTTAGCTAGAATGAATCTTACTAGATCATATGTTTGACCAAAATTGATTTTTAGTTAGAAACACTTAAATTTAGTTGTGCTGATAAGTTGGATGAAAGTGTGACACAACTTTGTGCTTTTACCCAAATGCACTTTTAAATTAATAAATAATACATAATATAGTGTAAAATGTACTCCTTTACATTTTCACACTTAGTTTGGGCCCTCTTAATTAAAATGGACTTAATTATGCCTTAATATGCCCTATTTTTCATCTACAAGCCTAATAAATTACATTTTACGAAGGGGAGACCTAACAATAATTATGTTGTGCCCGTAGCACACACGCCCTGTTCGGAACAAGGACCCTCTTTTCTTTCGCCTTGTAGGGTCATTTTGTCATCGCGTTGTTTTGTGTGCCCCATTTTGGTGTCCTAGACAGTTAGTGTACCTCCAAAGTTTCATCTTAAGTTGACCGTGTTTCATCCCAGTGGCCTTGGGGCTTGGCGGGCCTGCCTCACTAGGTTCCGCTAGTCAGGTTTCCTTCGAGTATTCACTGTTCCAAAATGGTAGAAGGCTTTTTCCTTCCCAAACCCCGAGACTCGACCCCTTCTTTGTTGCCCGTTTAACTTGAGAAAGTTTTTGAGTTGCATTTTCCCCTACCGGGCCTGACCATCTAGACTTCCGTGTCCAGAACTCCGTGCTATATTCGTCATTCCGAATGGCCAAACTACAACGACGCTCTGCCATCCGAGTCTTGAGCTCCCCTTCGCCGACTATTTGCAAAATAAAATTTCAAGTGGCCGTTTCACCACGCCCTTCCCGCCCTGAACCCTAGACCTCCCGCCGCCATACGAGATTTCAATTCACCAACCCCCCATAGTCTGTATGACCATTAAATGATAGTATTAAATGCATATTGGGGTATAAATATTTGGCCCAACCTATCATTTTCATTTGTTAGGTTTGCCAGAGGAGTTTAGAGTGAATTCAAGGAGTTTAGTGTATCTGTGACCTGTCACCCTCACATCTGTGATCGTCATTTGCCTATCTTTGGTGGATTTTGCAGCTTCCCTCACTGGGCACCCGAGGTAGGTTTGTCATCCGCCCTCTCGAGATATTTTTTATAATTTTTCGCTAAAAAACAATGAATAACATGGGCTAAAAATGCATTTATTAGGTAAAACTAGATAACACCTGAAAAACCCATGCCTTGAAATCTTGAGAAACCTCCAAAATCACCACCTAAAATGAATCCAGAGTCAGACCTCGCCGTCGCCATTCTTCATATAGGGCATTCGCACCCACCGGGCCTGCACCAACTTGTTGCCGTTGGAAACTTATCAAATAAACAAACTTTTTCAAATGGTGGAATGCTCTCCCTTGCCCGTGACCTTGGATCTCTATTGGCAGATTGCCATCAAACTTATCAAACTGGGTGACTTGAAATTTGACCTTTGCCTAAGCTTCCCAGGCTTACACCACCAGAATTCTATTTCTAAAATTCTACAAAGCTTACGCTGTTCTGAATGGCGGGGAGAACCCATCCACTTGAGCTCCAGGGCCTCCCTCGGCTTTCGCTGTTCAAAGTTAAACCCAAATGAGCTGACCTATCATGTCCTTGGGTCCCAGTCCGTAGACTTTCATCGCAGCTTCGCCCCTTCAAAACAACCATCTGACGGTGACCTTCCGCCTCCCGGGTCTTGACCCTCCATTCATCGTGAGGAGTATCAAACATTAAACATTGGCATCTTTTCCCATGCCAGGCCCCATCCCTTGGGAGTTCGTCCCATCTTGGTCATCGACGAAAAGGGAAAAACATGCCCGCCTTCCCGACCTTCAGAGTCCGCTCTTCCAATCGCGGAGAAAACTTCATAAGGAAAACCTAGCGGCCGAGCCTAATGTCAGGTCTTGTTCGTTGGGCTGCTCCCTTCAGACTTCCATACCACACCCACTATTTTCAAATGGAAAATTATTGACAGCTTTCCGCCCCTTCGAGCCCGAATGCTTTAAGATTTAAGGGTCAACATTAGCCATCTTTTGAGCTCACAGGTCCTGGACCCCAGAGTTCTGACCTAGAAACTCCATTTCTTCCTGGCCATTTCAAACAGCTAAATCTTAATGGCTTTTTGGCCTTGTACCTCCGGGTGCACCAAAATTGATCAAAATAACCTCAAATTTGAAAACCAATCTTGGCCCATGTGCTCAAATTTGACCCTCTTCGACACAAGCCTTTCAAAACATCAGAATATGAAGATGAAAGAAATCACCCAGATTTCCCTACCCTATTCGCCCTTTCAAAACAACATTCCTTCTAGGGAAGTCCGGCCCCTTGGGCCCAGTTTTCCCAAAATCCCTCCAAAAAATGACTAATGGCATCTTGAAGTAAAAGTTTTATTTCATGAATGATTTATTATCTGATTGGATTTCATCAATGGGATTTCAACTAATGTTAATTCTTTCGTAATTGGTTGAACTCATTATGTCTCTGTTTGCAGGATATGTGGAATCAGGTGCAGGACCCTCGGGGGTAGCTGTGGAGAAGGACAAAGGAAAGAAAGCAGGCAAGACTCCTCATGGAAAAGAGGACAAAGACCAAATGAAGTACCAGTTCTAGGGTGAACCTCTATATTAAAAAATCATCACCGACTGGAAGGAGATCACATACACCAATATCGGCCACGTTGATATTGATGAGTTTAAGCAAAGGGTCAAGATCCACCCAAAGACCGATAATGTGAGGTCAATCAGACAAAGTGGAATTGCAAAAGTTGCAGGCTTCCCTCCATCCCTCGTAGTCCCTGAATTGGTCATGGCTTGTCGGCAACCCTATCAACCATAGACATGAACCATTATTGATAGAGACAAGAACATCCTTGCTGACATGTTAGCTGAGACAATTATGAAAACTTTTCACATTCCAACCTTTGGGGAGATGGAGGTGCCCACCATGTAGGAAGGTAAGGCAACCTAGGATGAGGACCCTATGAGCTACAAAAAGCTAATAAACTAGTACTAGCTCAAGGAGAAAAGGGGTAGTGCTGCAAAGGTGCCTCAAGAACTCTTTCGTAGTGAATTTTATGAGGACTACCACGACCTGGTAACCATGTTGAGTAGGGTAATGGGCCTCCCCACTACTGCGTATTTCCAAGAATGGATGGTGTATTTTGTTGAGTAGATCCTCCATGGGGACGAAGATGTCACCATAAAATCCTCATTCTACTAGGGAGACATCATAAGCAACTGCTTCCATGAGCAATTTATGAATGTGAAGAAGACCTCTAAGTACTAAATGACCTCCTATCTAGTCCACTCACTTGCTGAGCAAAGGAAATATGGTGGATTGTTTGTGGCACCTGATGAGGAGCTGTGCCAAATATTGAAGGTTTATTAAAGATATCCCTAGCTCGAGTTCAGGAACTTGAAGGAGTACTGTAGGGAGAATGATGCCTTCATCGGCCACATCATCAAGTTACTTGGGGGGAATTCTAAGAGAAGGGTCTCTCATAGTGCTCGGGTATTCTTAAAGCAATACACCTTATTTATATAGTACCCCAAATTCACATATATTTGTGCCCAGGGCTTCGCAGAAAGGCCAAATAAGCTGTCCCGATACCCCAATGACTGGATTATACTATTAGAGCTCTCCCAAAAATTACAGCATGTGGATTCTCTCCTTGGTAGTAGACATTTGGCAGAGATCCCTTATCCCTTAGCTTTCGGCCAAGGAATGTACAAATTACAAACTTCGTAGTGCGCTTGGAATTCTAAGAAGGAATTGGCAGAGTACCATTTCTACCTACACACTACTCACCCACGGGTGGACCCATATGGGCATGTAAGAAAGGTAGTGGGACCAAGGTATGCCCACCTACATCATTTTGAAGATTTTTGGGTAGATTTCCAGGATGACAAGGAGGTGCTTGTAAGGCATTACATGTGGATGACCGCATACTTCGTAAGAAGGGTGCATGTATTTCCCATAGTATATCAGGTCGAGGAGGATGAGAGCACCATCAAGGATCCCAGATATAACACAGTCACCAACTTGCCACTCCTTGCAATAGATTGGGATGCGTAGGAGGTCAATGACCTTGATATTGTAACTAAACCAATCATGGCTCATACTGAAGAATGGGTTAAGGGAAAAGTAGCCCAATTAAAGCAACAAGTGGTTGTCGTGACATATGAAGGGCTCAAAAGTGAGCCTAGTGCCATAGAATATATCACCGCTACAACTTCAACAAGCGGGACATCCAAATCTACTCTTCCCACAAGATCAAAGAAGAGGAAAGGGATTGAAGCAGAGTAGTCTCCAGATCCCAAGGTTTATTCAAGGAAAAATTCAGGAGGCTCACCCTCTAAGAGGCCCAAATGGACAAGAAGCACTGTAGAGCAGCCAACAATTCAAGAGGGTGAGGAAGGGAAGACAGATCAACTAAGACCTCCTCTAGCTCTCCCTATCTCCGCCACCCTTCCGCCTATTTCCCAAGCCATGGTCACCACATCCCCACCTGTGGTGGACATCTTAGTCCATCTCACCTCCTCTCCCTTGACCGGGCCCATAATAATGGTTGACTCTTCCTCCACCACAACTACTCTGCTTTCCTCCACTACCATGCCACCTACTACATCACTCCCATTGGCAACAATGACAACACCAATGCCTGCACTAGCATTACTGGAGGCTTTCTTGCAGCACATGTAGAATGTCCCCTTCGAGATTTCCCAGATCTTTCTAGATCCCACCATTCAAGTTGCCTTATCCCAAGTCCTCGCCAGTGCTATGCTTTCACAACCTCCAACCGGACCACTAGCAATGGAGGCCATAATGTTAATTTCAGAAGAATGGGAGAGGTGCAAGAAAGAAGCCTCGAAGGCAATGGAGGAGGAAGTATATGAGTACCATGAACACCCGGAGTAGGAACACCAACCAATTGATAGAGTGGTTCGTGAAGAAGAAGAAATGGGGTCTTCCGAAAGTGGAGATGAAGAGGAGGGTTCAGGTGGTAGAACCATTATACAAACCTTCAATGATGATCTCAAGGAGTAAATGGCCAGAAAATTGAAGCATGATGAAGAAGAGGCAGGAAAGTCACCTCCTAGAGGAGAAGGGAAAGAAGGTGGCAGGATAGCGAAAAATGTAGAACTCCCTATAGGGGAACAATAGGAGGATGTGCCACCTCCTTATGAAGAAGGAAATGTATAAGCAGACAAGCCCACAAAACATGTGCACAAGGACGAACAAGTTGAAGAAAGAAAAGAGAAAGGAACTGAGATAGAAGAAAGCCCACAAGAGCGATTTCCTACTAAGGCTCCCATGAAACACCTCATTCTCATCCAAGACTTCGATGCAAAAGAAGGAGACAACACTAAAATGGAAGAAAGGGCTCCCACGAGTGAAAAAACAGAAATCCAAACAAGGGAAGGTGAGGGTGATCGAGAGTCACCGAAAGAAAAAATTACTATGCCCGAATGGATGGAGAGGCAGATTGAAAAGAAAACTCCTGCCCTAAAGGATCCAAGAGAAAGACTAGAGGCTATCCTAGCTCGAGCATAGATCACAACCAAAAAGGAGAAGAAGCCCAAAATTAGATCCAAGGTAACGATGGATGCTTCTGGGTCTCAAACTATGCAAATAGAAATGCCGATAGTAGGCCAAGAAGGAGTAAGCTATAATATCTCCACCATTAACTTGGGAAAAGCTACTAGGGAGCAAAAGGTGGTGCACCTCAAGGAGTTTGTGGCTATGGTGATGCATTTAATACAACAAGATAAAGTCTCAAAAGATGAGCTTAAAGCACAGGTAGCCAACTTGATAGCTTACATCCATCAATGGTCTTTAGCTGAAGACATGCCTACCACATCCGTGGCTCCACCCCAACTACTATCCAAGGAACAAATTGACAAGCTAGAAAATAGAAAGAACTTGGAAAAAAATACAGAGAGCTGGTTCTGACAGGTTCTATACGTCAGGAACATGGGTATTAGTCAGGTTGTTCAAACAACCAACAAGTTCCTGGATTTGCAATAGTCTCTGGAAGGCACAAAGAAGCTTTGCACTAACTTCCCTACAACATATAGGTCCACCTATCCAAAAATCAAGGCTATCCTCCAACTACCAAAAGCCACATGGGAAAACATGCTCACATTCAAAAGGGACGATCATTGGCTAGTGGATGTGTGGAAGTGGGAATTTGATAAGCAGAAAGAAAGGTTGGAGTAGGTAATTGATAAATTGGATCTAGATATTGAATGGGTCAAGGAAATTAGGGCGGATTGCACCTGATATCTGAGGCTGATGATAGGATATGACATACCCACAATACAAATTGATCCAGAGAAAATGAAGCCCCATTTCCAGAAAAGGATGGAGGATGGGATGTCAGATGAGATAATGATGGATTTCATGAGTTTTTCCACCCACCTTCACTCATTCAGAACTGTTTAGGGACCACGCCACCAAGTGTGATGATGACTGGAAGAGGTTTGAGGACAACTCCAAAGAATGGAGCTATCAAGTGTTGCGATCCGAGATCATGGATGTTGATAAACTCCAACTGGTAATCTTTAAATTCATGGAGTATGTGGCTTTAAAGAAGCAGGAAGGCCACCTTATTGTCAATGAAGAACTTCTAAAGGAATAGCTACAACAAAAGAGCAATCAGCAAAAGACAAAATGCTACAGTACTATCACTAGAGGACGAAATAGGGATGAAGACAAAATTATATTTTAAATTATAATATATTGGGGGGTTGGTAGAACCCTAGTTTGTAGTGAATCTTGGCCACACAATGAGATTAAATCTTGGCTGTTCGTTCTACTTTTGGGTACTATTTAAATAGGGGGTCTCCTCTCATTTTCAAGAGAGAGTTGAGTTGTAAAGACATGTTACAAATTTTTTTAATGAAAATACATTGACTTGGTGCATTTTCTAAGATCTTCACATGTTTCATGATTCAATCTCCATTGTTAAATGCTTTATTTATATTTACATTGTTGTTCTAGTTAGATTTAAACTACTTAAATAGATTTTAGTAATGTTGTTCCGTGATTATAGAAATTCCTGTTGTGTAGATGCCTTCCTAGTCCATTATTTTTGTTGTTTGCTATTGGTAAATGTCTGTGTAATGTTATTCTGGACTTGAATTCAAAGTTGCTCCACACTTCTATCTTTTTTCATGCATTTATATGGTGAATGAATGGTGAAATATCTGCAAGCCTTAGAAGATATCACAAATTTCATAAGACTCTGAATTTTCTAGTTAAGTGAAATTATGTTTGAAGGAAGCTGTCCATGGCAGGAACTCCATGATTACTATTCACAATTAGTTATAGATAGAGGAACCTTCTCTCTTCCCTGCCTTTTTTTTTTTTAAGAAACAAACTGTGCTAAGGTTCATTGCACATTGTAAAGCCAAAAATTGAAGAAAAAATTGAAGTTTTAGATTGTCATCCGAACCTACAACAAAGTACACCTTAACTCCCATCTCAGAAACTTTAGATTTTAAGATCCACTCCACATCCAGCTACGTAAGTCTGCCCTATGATTACCAAAAAAATTACATCAAACATCAATTGAGGAGTTCCATGCAAGTCATTACCTGACACCCGAGAGACCTTTAGGATACATTCAACAACTTGTTGTTGGAGATTTCCTTTCAAGAGAGGTAGTACATGTGTGTATTTCCTGTGTTGAGAATGTGCGCAAAACACCCATCAACAAAACTGGCACTAGAAGGAGGGCCTTGTGAAGCTAGATTGAATTGGATCATTCTCCCTGGAAAGATTCCAAGGAATTCTACGGTCGACACCAAACAAGGGAGAATTTCAAGAGCTACAACCCCCATAAGGGAAAAATGAACTAAGGGAGGAAACACTACTTCTTCCTCTTCCTCCACCCCACCCACTTCCCTTCCACCTTCACCTCCATTCAGCTCTTGTCCATCCTCCACCTAGCCACACCAAACTACTTTTCCCTCTCTTGTTTCCGGTAGTCAGGAAGTTTCCTCTCTCCTGACCATTCAAGCCCAAGGTATAGTCCAAATAACTACAGCCTAGGTGTAGTCCCAGGTTATTGTTTTACTACAAGTACAACTCCAAATCGCTGTCCCTCAATAGAAAATACCACCTCCACCTCCCGCCATGGCTTGGTTGCCACAAAATCCTTCACCATTACACTTTGGCACTTACCACCATATGCCCAAGAATCTGGAGGGTTTCTGTTCAAAATTCAATCCTTGTGACCCGCAAAGGATGACAGAAGAACACATCAAGATATTCGAAACAATAATCATGGACATGGAAATTGGTCATGAAGATGTTGCATGCCACCTTTTTTCATACTCTTTGGGTGAAGAGGCTATTTACTAGTATATCAATCTGCCAAGGGGGTCCATTACTTCATGGGACCTTAAGAAGAATGATTTCCTATAGAAGAATAAGATTCCAATCAGCCCTTTAGAGCTATACTGATAGTTTATGTCAGTTCAGAGAGAAGTTAACGAACCCATTGGATCCTTTAATGATCATTTCCATCATGCCTTCATGATACTTTAGGATCCATACATACATAATGATGTTGCAGCCCTCCCCGTCTACTATGCAACATTAGATAATCTTACGTCAGCTTTGGTAAAGAGGATGCATCTGCCACTCACCACACTAGTAACTGCTTATGCGGAGCTTGTTGTCGCCAGTGCAGATATGGGACAAAACATCTCTGGTTCGTTGCCTTCTTTAGGACTGGTAGCTCACTCGATGCAAGTTCAAGGGCTTAATCAAGCATTCGCTCATCAAACCCCTCTTATGAACTAGGTGCCTCAGCTACCCATCATTCTGCACCTAGGGCAACCAATGAATCATGCACCTCTTGTGCCTTCTTATTTGCAACCTCAGTAACAAAAATGCTATCCTAAGGCTCCCCAACAACAATAGACATATTCTCAATAGCCCCAAGCACCATTGTACTTGTCGGGAGAAAAATTCCCTCCAACACATCAAAATTAGCTGGTGGCCCTGCTTGTCTTTCTCCAAAATCTAGTGTCGTAGTCGAGCAACACTGAGAAGGAAAAATTGGAAGAATTGACTGAGATGATAAGGAAAATGTCTACGAAAATGACGCACTTAAAGAACCAGAATAATCAATTGCAGGCATTCCAATGTAGTCCCTAGGCTAATCTTAATCGAGAAAGTTGAGACAACAGGAATGGTAGGGACAACCAGGAAGTGAGCACTTCTTCTAGGCAGAACTATGACAGGGGACAAAATTCAAATCAAAACTTCAAGAGGAGACCTTCTCAGAGGCAGAATCATATGTGGAATACAAGATCCAATAATGGAGGTGTCCCTACTCTTGATCAGCCTGCCAACAATGAAAAGATGACCAATGGAGTGTACCTCGCCGAGGCAGCCTTGTCTAGATGGTGCCAGATTCACAAAACTAGTAGACACTCTGAGTTGGATTGTCCTGAGTTCTAGACAGCTGCTGAAATCTTGCAAGTGGAAGTCCAAAATGCTGTCGATAGCGCCGGTTGTAGAGACATCATTCCATTTGATCCTTCTGACTCTTCCTGTCTCATGGAAAACCAAGCACCATTTCTGCGAAGTGACCACAATCAGGCCGAGGTCGAATCCACCCTCGTTAAGAGTGAAGAAGTGCAAGAGGTAAGTGATGAACAAAACTTGGGTCAACTTTTTGATTCTATAGATAATGGTTCAGTAGATAAGGAAGAAATGCATATAGATGAAGTTCACATGTTCGACCAAAGAACAACTCCCTACTTCCTAAGAAACTAGTAGGCGGGTGGACCCTTCACAACTTCTACTCCACCAAACAATTTTACTACCTCACCTGACCCTAATGCTAGCAACAATCCTGGGCTTCCCCATGTACCCACTCAATATCTTAACAAGGATAGACCTCAAAATTATTCACAGAATCAACCTCAAGGCCAACCCCAAAACAAGTCAAATCAAACGAAATCCCAACCTTCCAGCTCTGCCACAGGCCAATCGTTTGACTCTAAAATTGAAAAAATGGGTGAATATGTGGCAGAGGAGTTCAAGAAGGTGAAAATCAGTTTATCTACCTTCAAACTGTTCAAAGTCCCTACTGTAAGGCATGGATTCTTCGGGGTACTTAATGGGAACCCACCCTTTAGAGAAACATAGGAGGCTAAAAGAGTTACCTTTGAAGAACCGAGGCAAGAACCTATGGTTCAGGATAGCACAAGGAAAAGGAAGGATGTTCCCTCAAATCAATCTACAGGTAAGCAGCTGGAAAAGGAACCAGATCAGAACAATAGGCATATTTCCAAAGATCAGCCATCTGGATAGACTGAGGATAGAACTAGCGATAAGAATAGGATGCAAGTAGCTCAGATAGATAGGTCCCCAGGCCTCTTCCAAGTAAATTTTGAAACCCCACCTTTCCTTACCACCATCTAGATATTCAGGAATAATTTGTACAATTGCCTACTTGATTCAGGAGCGTCTACCAATGTTATTCCCCTAGCAGCGTGCAAGGATCTTGGGATCACTTCCACACCCTCAAAAAGGAAGGTGACCTAGTTGGATAAGATATAGATAAACATTGTGGGAGAAATGAATCTGATCCCGATGTAAATTGTTGTAGATCCAAGGGTACAACAAGTCATTGATATTCAAGTGGCTAACATCCCCGATGCATATGGGCTTATTTTGGGAAGATATTTCAGTATAATGTTGAATGGATATGCTGCTATAGACCATTCTCACATGTGGCTGCCATGGAAAGGGTTGCCAAATCAAATCTATATAGAGCGTGAGCCTCATTTGAAGTACATGATCACAGAGTACAACAACCTAAATGAGGTGCTATTTATTAAGACAGAATTGGGAAATTACTATCCCTTTTCCTTCCAAGACAAAGTTGAGCCCGAAGAAGAGTTTATTGCCGAAGTACTCTTTGTATAATGCAACCCTCCAACTGACTTCACTCAAATTCATCAGAATACAGATATGTTGGTAGAATCAGGTGATAAGCCTGATGAAGACGACAACTTGGGACTACTCAATGGTTTCCAAGAATTCATGGAAAAGTGTGCAAAGGACTGACTCAATTTGGGTGCCTAAATGGATTTCCAGGATCTCTTACTGCCAAATTGGTGCATAATTCACAATGCTACCCACTCCGAGTTTGATTATGGCTTGTGCCAAACAATGGTAGAGCATGTCAAAAAATTAGCTATCCTTCAGAAGGAAACACCAAAGGAGGGGCTAGCAGAACCACCTATTGTTGAATACACTGAGCTAGAAGATTCCCCGAAGGTCACACAGGAAACCACCCCACTAGAAAGAAACAAAAGCCTAGTTGGGCCTGAAGTCAAAGAGATTTCCATATTTTGGACACTTTGATTTGATAGGTCCAAGTCAAAACAAGGAGCTGGTTCTAGGTTTGAACTCATCAGCCCAATGAGTAAGACCTTTCTTGTTGCCCATATGTTGCAGTTTTATTGCACCAATAATGTAGTAGAATACAAGGTGTTAGTCCATGGTCTTCTTATGGCCCTCAAGAAAAATGTCAAAATGCTGCAAGTGTTCAATGATTCTAAATTCATAGTCAAACAACTTAGAAAGTTGTATTCCTACCATGATCGAAGACTTGAAAACTATAGGCATAGGGTTTGGGATCTCTTAGAAGGTTTAGATGAATTCAATATACAAGTGATCCCTTGTGCTTAGAATCATATAGCTGATGCCTTTGTTCAGGAAGCCAACACTTTGCAACCCCTCTCCTTGTCTCGGCTCAAGAAATTTACAATTGAGTTGACATCCACACTATCTGTCCTAGATAATGTCACTCATTTTCAAGTCTTCAATGACAAGAAGCATATCCTTGAATTCATTATAAGTTCTGATGTCTTCGCCACCCAAATAATTGATGAAACTGATCCGTAGGAGGCCGAATTGGATATAGGAGTTGCCAACCTCAAAACCAACACAATTCCTAGAGGCATGGTTCAGCTTGAATGCATATTTGATTTGGATCAGATTAAGGACCAGAATCGGCAAACAAAGAAGAAAGCCATAAGCAACTAGTGTGATGCTCACAACCTTGGGACCCCCGAGGATATCAAAAACATTTTTATTGGAAAAGTGTGCATGCCCGAGGAAAAGAAAGGAATCATCGATGCTTTATGGGAGTATCATGATGTAGTGGCATGGATCTATGAAGATCTAAAGACTTATGGCACCTCCATCATCACACACAGCATCCCTCTTAAGATAGAATCTAGGCCCTTTTGCCAATGGAAATGTCCTATTAATGCCTTGTTGGAGTCCATCATTTACAAAGAGGTACAAAAGTTGCTTTCAGCAAGAATTATCTTTCTAGTTAGGCATTCCACAGGGGTGTCCAACATGGTCCCGGTTAGAAAAAAGAATGGAGAAATTAGATTGTGTGTAGATTTCTACAATTTGAACCAAGCTTCGGAGATGGATAACTATATGTACCTTCATTGGATGAGGTATTACAAATTGTCAACAACTCCCAAATGATGTCCTTCCTCAATGGGTACTCCAGATATAACAAAGTTATGGTGCAATACGAAGATCACCATAAGACAACATTCCCCACTAAGTGGAGAACCTTAACTTACAGGAGAATTCCCTTTGGACTCATCAATGTTGGTGCCACCTTCCAAGCGCCATGGATATTGCCTTCGAAGATCTAATTGGAAAGTGCATAATCATCTACATGGATGATTTAATTGTGTTCTCTAAAAGATGGAGTGATCATGTCTCTGATTTATGCAAGGTGTTTTAGAGGTGTAGGGAATTTGGAGTTTCCCTTAACCCAAAGAAGTGCATTTTTAGTGTGACTGAGGGTAGGTTGCTTAGACATATTATTTCAGAGTAGGGAATCTCCATAGATCCTGAACACATCCAATCTTTGTTAAAGATCCTACTGCCAGACAACAAGAAAGAATTAAAATCCTTCTTTGGAAAGATCAACTTTGTCAGGAGATTCATCACGAGTTTTGTTGAGAATGTTAAACCACTCAATGCCATGTTAAAACAGGATGTCAAAGTTGAGTGGACTCCTGAATCCAAATAGGCTTTTGAAGAAATCAAACAGGCCATTGTTGAGGTGCTTATGCTAGTTAGCCCAAACTATCTGAAGCCATTCTACATCTATTCATTCACTTCAGAGCATTCCTGTGCTAGCATCCTAACTCAGAAAGATGATGAAGGAAATGAGCACCCAATCGCCTTCATGAGTGCTCTACTGAAAGATGTTGAATTATGCTACCACAACATAGAAAAGCAAGCATATTCCCTCATTAGGGGAATGAAGACATTTAGGCATTATATCTTGCGCAATAAAGTGTTTGCTATTGTCCCCAACCCCTTAGTGAAAACACTGCTCATACAAAATGAATTGGGTGAACAAAGAGCTAAATGGGTCATATTGCTCTAGGAGTATGATATGGAAATCCAACCAATGAAGTTGGTAAGAAGACAAGCACTTACCCACAAAATTGTTGAAGCAGCAATAGAAGTAGGACCCAAACTCACTGTGCAGCAATACCAGCTTGAAGATGTTTCCCTGGGAGAGTGGTACAAGGATGTTGCCTATTATTTGCTAAACCACAAGTGTCCACCTCACTTAAAAGGAGTCTAAAAACATGCTCTTAGACTAAAAAATAATAGTTACATGTTGCCAGGGTCCATTTCATCCAAGAAAAATCATGAAGGCATCTACCTGGGATGCCTCGGCAAGGAGGAGGCAGACTAAGTCTTGAAAGAGTTTTATGACAAGTTTGGCACTGGTCATGGATCTAGACATTTCACTGCACATCATATATTAAGAACAGGGTATTATTGGCCAACTGTCTTCAAGGGTGCTTATTGTCATGTTTGCTCTTGTCGCACGTGTCAAACTGTCGCTACCAAGGAGAAGAATGTTGTTTTCCCACTACAGCCCGTGTTGGAGGTGAGGCCGTTTGTGCAATGGGGTCTTGATTTTATTAGTCCGGTAAGCCCTCCATCATCTGCAGGACACAGGTACATTCTTACCACTATTTATTATTGCACTAGATGGACAGAAGCAATTGTATGTAAGCAGTGTACAACTGAGGTAGTTACAAATTTTCTAGAAATTTTTATTTTAAATGGCTTCAGTTGTCCTTATGCATTGGTGTGTGATAATGGACCTGCATTTGCTTCAATAAAATTTGCTAGTTGGGCCTTCGACTTTGGAATTACCCTTAAATTTTTATCAAATTACTACCCTCAAGGCAATGGCCTTGCTGAGTCCACAAACAAGAACCTAATCACCATGGTCAAGAAATTGCTCAATAGGAATCCCAAGGATTGGCATATCCAGCTTTGATTCACCCTTTGGGCAGACTGCACTCGCCACAAGGCTTCCCTTGGTGATTCCCCATTCCATCTTGTTTACAACCTAGAGCCAATATTTCCTATCCACTTGAAGATTCCCACCCTCCAATTTATCAACGACTTTTACGAAGGGAGGGACCATAGAGAAGCTCGGTTAGCTAAGCTCCTGCATTTAGAAGAAGTCTGTGACTGTGCAATAGAAAATTTTTCCAAACTTCAGGGTGTGGTTAAGAGATGGTTTGACCACTGAGCCAAGATCAAGGCCTTTAGAATTGTAGATTTAGTCATGTGTTCAGACAATTCCCATGAAAAGAAAGGGGGACATAACAAATTTGACAAGCTTTGGCTTGGCCCCTTTCAAATAGCTAAAATTTTGGGAGACAATGCTTTCCGCCTGAAGACCTTAACTGGTGAAGATGTCTCGTTGCCAGTCAATGGGAAACACCTCAAGCATTACTTCCAAGCTTAAGCTCTGTCAAGATCTTTACTATAAATATCTGTACATAGGTTAGAGTAGGTTTCCTTTTAGTTCTCTTGTGTTTTGCTATTTCTCTATTTTTCTTTTTCCCTGGCTGTTTTGTTTCAAAGAGGATGTTCTCCTTCCCATTGCGGTGGCCATGCTCATTCAACAAATGGTTCACTCCACTGTCTGTCCTTGGTGTTCTTTGAATAAACATTCATTCCCAACTATTGGTCCTTGAAGGTTTCTTAGAAGTGGTTTCCTTGCTTGAACTTTGCATTAGAACTCGACCCTTGGTTGGGTCTTTCTACGCATATCTCAGATCTTGCATAAACACATATTAATTATTTCTGAAGGACTGTACAATGGCTACTATGATACCCTAGTGAGTGAAAATCCTAAGTCTACTCCAATGACCACTGTGGTTCCCAAACCCATTGTAGGCTTCAGTGCTTACACGGTCGAGCAAAAGATAAGTGAGAAAAGGAACATTGAAAGAAACATCAAAACACATAAAATGAAGGAAATTCTAAAATCAAGTGACCGTATCCAGCGTGCGGATAACTCTATCAAGGTTATGGACGCTCAGCTAGCAGTAGAGAAATATTTGTGGGGTCATAGTGACAGCTCCGTCGGGGCTATGGATGCCTGACTGGTAGCGGGGAAATGTCCAGGTTACTTTTGGTGTTGGACTATTTATGTAGCTTGCTCAGTTGGATTAGCAGCCGCTTGTCATAGTTCTGCAAAAAAGAATGAATTTTCCACACACACTTTTGAGATTCCTTGTAGACTGACCCAACTAAGGATCCTATTCTCCTAGCTCACTCTTGGAAGTCTGCTCTTGGTCTGTAAAACTGGAGATTCTGGGTCCAAAATGAACGCTTATCCCTAGAATGCTCGGGAGAGTTTCCCAGTAGAGTCACCATTTGTTGTGCCCTTAGCACACATGCCTCGTTTGGAATGGGGACCCTCTTTTCTTTCACCTTACTAGGTCATTTTGTCGCTGCCTCATTTTGTGTGCCCTGTTTTAGTGTCCTAGATGGTCAGCATACCTCCAAAGTTTCATCTTAGGTTGACTATGTTTCATCCCCTCCATTTTGGCTAAGTCGTGGTGCCTTGCGAAGCTTCCTTGGCAGTTTTCCTCTGCCAGTGGCCTTGGGGCCTAGTGGGCCCGCCTCCCTAGGTTTCCTTGGCTAGATTTCCTTTAGGTATTCACTGTTCCAAAACAACAGAAGGATTCTTCCTTCTAGAACCCTAGGACCTAGCCCCTTCTTTGCTACCCATTTAACTTGAGAAAGTTTTTGATCTACTTTTGCCCCTGCTGGGCCCAACCATTAGGACTTCCGTGTCCAGAACTCTGTGCTATCTTTGCCATTCTGAATGACCAAACTATGATGGTGCTCTGCCATCCAGGTCCCGAGCTCCCCTTCACTGACAGTTTGCAAAATGATGTTTCAGACGGTTGTCTGACCATGCCCTTCCAGTACCGAAACCCTAGACCTCTCGCCACTGTCCTAGATTTCAATTCACCAACCCCCCCATCATTCGTATGACCATTAAGTGATGGTATTAAATGCATATTGGTGTATAAATATATTTCCTGACCTGTCATTTTCATTTGTCACATTTTCCAGAGGAGTTTAGAGTGTGTTCAAGGAGTTTAGTGCATCCGTCACCCACCGCCATCGTGTCCATGATCGTCATTTGCCCGTCTTTGCTGGATTTCATAGCTTCCCTCAATGGGCATCCAAGGTAGGTTTTTCGTCTGCCCTCTTGAGAGGTTTTTTATAATTTTGCACTCAAAAACAATGAACAACATGGGCTAAAAATACATTTATTAGGTAAAACTAGACAACACCTGAAAAACCCATGTCTTGAAATCCTGAGAAACCTCCAAAATCACCACCTAAAATGAATCCAGAGTCATACCTCACCACCACAATTCTTCATATAGGGCATTCACACCTACCGAGCCTACGCCAACATGTTGACATTGGAAACTTATCAAATAAACAAACTTTTTCAAATGGTGAAATCCTCTCATGGGCCCATGACCCCGGATCTCTGTTGATAGATCACCATCAAACTTATCAAATTGGGTGACTTGAAATTCGGCCTCTGCCTAAGTTTCTTGGGCCCACACCATTGGAATTTTTTTTCCATAATTCCATGAAGTTTCCACTATTCTGAACGGTGGGGAGAACCCATCCACTCAAGCTCCAGGGCCTACCTCACCTTTCGCTGTTCAGAGTTAAACCCAAATGAGTTGACCTATCATGTCCTTGGGTCCCAGTCCACAGACTTCTGTTAGAACTTCACCCCTTCGAAACAGCCATCTGACGATGACCTTCTACCTCCTGGGTCTCAACCCTCCATTCGCCGCAAGGAGTAGCAAACATTAAACATTGGCGTCTTCGCCCACGCCGGGCCCCATCACCTAGGAGTACATCCCATCTTAGCCATCGGCGTAAAGGGAAAACATGCCTGCCTTCTCGACCTTCAGGGTTCACTCTACCAATCACTGAGAAAACTTCATAAGGAAAACCCAAAGACCGAGCCTAATACTAGGTCCAGTTCACTGGGTTGTTCCCTCCGAACTTCCGTGTCACGCCCACCGTTTTCAAATGGCAAATCATCGATGGCTTTTTGCCCCTTCGAGCCTGAATGATTTAAGATTTAATGGTCAACATCAGCCATCTTTTGAGCTCATAGGTCTCAGACCCTAGAGTTTTGACCCTGAAACTTCATTTCTTCCTTTCCATTTCAAACAGCTAAATCCGAATGGCTTTTTGGCCTTATACCTCTGGATGCTCCAAAATTGATCAAAATAACCTCAAATTTGAAAAAAATCTCGACCCACGTGCTCAAATTTGACCCTCTTCAACACGATCCTTTCAAACCATCAAAATATGAAGATGAGAGAAATCACCTGGATTGCCCTACCCTGTTTTCCCTTTCAAAACAACATTCCTTCCGAGAAAGTCTGCCCCCCTGGGCTCAGTTTGCCCAAAATCCCTCTAGGAAATGACTAACAATGTCTCAAAGTAAAAGTTTTATTTTATGAATGATGAATTATCTAATTGGATTTCGTCGATGGGATTTCAAATAATGTTAATGCTTTCATAATTGGTTGAACTCATTATGTCTCTATTTGTAGGATATATGGAATCGGGTGCAGGACCCTCAGGGGAAATTGCGGAGAAGGACAAAGGAAAGAAAGCGGGCAAGCCTCCTCATGGAAAAAAGGAAAAATACCAAATGAAGTACTAGTTCTAGGGTGAACCTCTACATTCAAAAATCCTCACTGACTGGAAGAAGATCACATACACCAATATCGACCACGTCGATATTGATTAATTTAAACAAAGGGTAAGGATCCACCTAAAGACTGATAATGCGAGGTCAATCAGACAAAGTGGAATTACAAAAGATGTTGGATTCCCTCCATCCCTCATAGCCCCTGAATTGATCATGGGTTGCTGGCAGGCCTATTGGCCATAGACACAAACCATTGTTGATAGAGACGAGAACATCCTTGTTGACATGTCAGCTGAGGCAATTACGAAAAATTTTCACATTCCCACCATTGGGGAGATGGAGGTGCCCACCATGGAGGAAGGTAAGGCAACATGGGATGAGGACCCTATGGGCTACAAAAAGCTAATAAACCAGTACTAGCTCAAGGAGAAAAGGGGCAACACTACAAAGGTGTCTCAAGAACTCTTTTGCAATGACTTACATGAGGACTACCACGACCTTGTAACCATGTTGAGTAGGGTAATGGGCCTCCCCACTGCTGCATATTTCCAAGAATGGATAGTGTATTTCATTAAGTAGATCCTCTGTGGGGATGAAGATGTCACCACAAAAGCCTCATTCTACTGGGGAGGCATCATAAGCGACTGCTTCCACAAGCAGTTTATGAATGTGAAGAAGACCTCTAAGTTCTACATGAGCTCCTATCTAGTGTGCTCATTGGTTGAGCAGAGGAAATGTGGTGGACTATTTGTGACACCTGATGAGGAGCTACATCGAAGATTGAAGGTTTATGATAGATATCCCCAGCTCCAGTTTAGGAACTTCAAGAAGGAGTATTGCAAGATGAATGATGTCTTCATCGGCCACATCATTAGGTTTCTTGGGGGGGATTTTGAGAGAGGGGTCTCTCATAGTGCTCAGGCATTCTAAAAGCAATACGCCTTCTTATTTATATAGTACCCCAAATTCACATATATTCATGCCTAGGGTTTCACAGAAAGGCTAAATAAGCTGCCTCGGTACCCCAATGACCAGATTATATTGTTAGAGCTCTCCCAAAAATTGCAGCATGTGCATTTGTTCCTTGGTAGTAGATGTTTGGTAGGGATATCTATCCCTTAGCTTTCAGCCAAAGAATGTACAAATTACAAACTTTCCAATGAGCTGGGAATTCTGAGAAGGAATTGGCAGAGTAGCATTTCCGCCTACACACTGCTCGCCCACAAGTGGACCCATATGGGAATGTAAGAAAGACACTGGGACTAGGGTATTCCCACCTACATCACGTTGAATATTTCTAGGCATATTTCCAGGATGACAAGGAGGTGCGTGCAAGGAATTACATGCAGATGACCGCGTACTTCATAAGAAGGGTGTAGTTTTTTCATATACTAGATTAGGTTGAGGAGGATGAGAGCACCATTATGGATCCCAAATATAATGCAGTCACCAACTTACCACTACTTGCAATAGATTGGGATGAGCAAGAGGTCAATGACCTTGATATTGTAACTAAACTAAGTGTGGCTCATACTGAAGAATGGGTTAAGGGACAAGTGCCCAATTAAAGCAACAAGGGGTTGTCCTAACATATGAAGGGCTCAAGAGTGATCCTAGTGCCACAGAATATGTCGCTGCTATAACTTCAATAGGTGGGACATCCAAATCTCCTTCACTCACAAGATCGAAGAAGAGGAAAGGGATTGAAGCAGAGTAGTCTCTAGATCCCAAGGTTTATTCAAAGAAATATTTAGGAGGCTCACCCTCTAAGAGGCCCAAACGAATGGCAAGCACCACATAGTAGCCAACAATTCAAGAGGGTGGAGGGAAGATAGATCAGCTAAGACCTCCTCTAACTCTCCCTATCTCCACCACCCTTCTGCTTATTTTCTAGGCCACGGTCGCCACATCCCCACCTATGGTGGACATCTCAATCCATCTCGCCTCCTCTCCCTTGGTCGGGCCCATAATAATGGTTGACTCTTCCTCTGCTGCAAGTACTCTACTTTCCTCCACCGCCATGTTACCTACGACATTGTTCCCATTGGCAACAGTGACAACACCAATGCCTGCACTAGCATTATCGGAGGCTTTCTCACAGCACATGTAGAATGTCCCCTTTGAGATTTCCTAGATCTTTCTAGATCCCACCATTCAAGTTGCATTAGCATAGGTCCTCACCAGTGCTACACCTTCACAACCTCCAATGGGACCGCCAGCAATGGAGGCCACAATGTTAATTTCTGAAGAATGGGAGAGGCAGGAGAAAGAAGCCTCGAAGGCAATGGAGGAGGAAGCCGATGAGTACCATGAACCTGGAGTATGAACACCGACCAATTGATAGGGTGGTTCACGAAGAAGAAGAAACAAGGTCTTCTGAAAGTGGAGATGAAGAGGAGGGTACAGTTGGTAGAACCATTATACAAACCTTTGATGATGATCTCAAGGAGGAAATGGCCAGAAAATTGAAGAATGATAAAGAAGAGGCAGGAAAGTTACCTCCTAAAGGAGAAGGGAAAGAAGGTGGCAGGACAAAAAAAAACATAGAACTCCCTACAAGGGAACAATAGGAAGATGTGCCACCTCCTTATGAAGAAGGAAATGTAGAAGCAGAGAAGCCTAAGGAGCATGTGCACAAGGACGAAAAGGTTGATGAAAGAAAAGAGAAATAAATTGAGATAGAATAAATCCCATGGGAGTGATTTCCTACTAAGGCTCCTATGAAATACCTCATGTTCATCGAAGACTCTGATGAGGAAGAAGGAGACAACACTAAAATGGAAGAAAGGGCTCCCACGAGTTAAAAAATAGAAATCCAAACAAGGGAAGGCGAGGGTGATTGAGACTCACCCAAAGGAAAATCTACTATGCCCGAATGGCTAGAGAGACAACTTGAAAAGAAGACTCTTGCCCCAAAGGATCCAAGAGAAAGACTAGAGGCTATCCTAGCCCGAGTGCAGATCATAACCAAAAAGGAGAAGAAGCCCAAAATTAGATCCAAGGTAACGTGATGGATGCTTCTGGGTCTTGAATTGTGCAAATAGCAACACTGGTAGTAGGTCAAGAAGGAGTAAGCTATAGTATCTCCACCATTAACTTGGGAACTACTACTAGGGAGAAAAAGGTGGAGCACCTCGAGGAGTTTGTGGCTATAGTGATGAATTTACTACAACATGATAAAGTCTCAAAAGATGAGCTTAAAGCATAGGTAGCCGACTTGACAGCTTACATCCAATAATGGTCTTAAGCTGAAGACATACCTATCACATTTGTGGCTCCACCCCTCCTGTCCAAGGAACAAATTAACAAGCTAGAAAAAAGAAAGAACTTGGACAAAACTACAAAGAGATGGTTCCGATAGGTTCTATACATCAAGAACATGGGTATCAGTCGGGCTATTCGAACAACAAACAAGTTCCTAGATTTGCAGCAGTCTCTCGAAGGCACAAAGAAGCTCTGCACTGACTTCCTTGCAACATATAGGTGCACATATCCAGAGATCAAGGCTATCCTTCAGCTGCCAAAAGCCACATGGGAAAATGTGCTCGCACTTGAAAGGGATGATCATTGGCTAGTGGATGTGTGGAAGCAGGACTTTGATAACTAGAAAGAAAGGTTGGAGCAAGTAATTGATAAAGTGGATCTAGATATTGAATGGGTCAAGGAAATTTGGGCAGATTTCACCCGATATCTGAGGCTGATGATGGGATATGACATACCTGTAGTGCAAATTGATCCAGAGAAAATGAAGCCCCATTTCTAGAAAAGGACGGAGGACGAGATGTCAGATGTGATAATGATAGATTTCATGAGTTTTTCCACCCACACGTTTACCCAGTCAGAACTATTTAGGGACCACACCGCCAAGTATGATGATGACTAGAAGAGGCTTGAGGACAACTCCAAGGAATGGAACTATCAAGTGTTGTGGTCCAAGATCATGGATGTTGATAAACTCCAACTGGTAATCTTGAAATTCATGGAGTCTGTGACTTTAAAGAAGTAGAAAGGAATCCCTATTATCAGTGAAGAATTTCTAAAGGAATAACCACAACAAAAGAGCAATCAACAAAAGACAAAATGCTACAGTGTTGTCAATAGAGGATGAAATAAGGATGAAGAAAAAATTGTATTTTAAGTTATAATATATTGGGGGGTAGGTAGAACCCTAGTTTGTAGTGAATCTTGGCCACACAATGAGATTAAATTTTTGCCATTCGTTCTACTTTTTGGGCACTATGAATAGGGGGTCTTCTCTCAGTTTCAAGAGAGAGTTGAGCTGTTGTAAAGACATGCTACAAAAATTTCTAATGAAAATGTATTGACTTGGTGCATTTTCTGAGTTCTTCACATGTTTCATGATTCAATCTCCATTGTTAAATGCTTTATTTAGATTTACATTGTTGTTCTAGTTAGATTTAAACTACTTAAATAGACTTTAGTAATGTTGTTCCATGATTATAAAAATTCCTATTGTGTAGATGCCTTCCTAGTCCATAATTTTTGTTGTTTGTTGTTGGTAAATGGCTGTGTAAAGTTAGTTTGGGCTTGAATTCAAAGCCGCTCCACACTTTTATCTTTGTTCATGCATGTATATGGTGAATGAATGGTGAAATATCTGCAGGCCTTAGAAGATAGCACAAATTTCATGAGACTCTGAATTTTTTGGTTAAGTGAAATTCTATTTGAAGGAAGTTGTCCATGGCAGGAACTCCATGATTATTGTTCACAATTAGTTACAAATCTAGGAACCTTCTCTCTCCCCTGACTTTTTTTTTTGAAGAAATAGCTTGTGCTAAGGTTCATTGCACATTGTAAAGCCAAAACTTGAAGAAAACATTGAAGTTTTAGATTGTCGTCTGAACCTACAACAAAGTGCACCTTAACTCCCATCTCAGAAACTTCAGATTTTAAGATCCACTATGCATCCAACTACGTAATTCTGCCCTGTGATTACCAAAAAAATCACTTCAAACATCAACTGAGGAGTTCCATGCAAGTCATTACTTGACACCCGAGAGACCTTGGGGATACTTTCAACAACTTGCTATTGGAGATTTCCTTTCAAGAGAGGTAGTGCACATGTGTACTACCTGTGTTGAGAAAATGTGCAAAACACCCATCAACAAATTACTGCCAACACATAACACTTTACCTTGAGCAATGTGTATTCTAGGAATAGGGAACTAGGACCCATTCACCCATGGGTGAATTGGTCCTCCCTAGGCCTTTGAACTTGAATTTAAATTATTTTTTTGGTGGTATTTTAACATCTCTAAATTCAAATTTTGATGTCACCTTCTAATATTTAATTTTTGGGAAATTAAGGATACATGTACTTCAAAATACAAGGCTATTTTATTAATTCAAAACATCTAGCAAGAGGTGAAATTTTGGATGAGAAAATATTGTTGTAAGGGAATTCAAGAGAAGATTTATTAGGGATTTGTTGCAGTATACAAGATCTCAAGCATCATGTTAGTTTTTTTCAATCATGCATATTTTTGGAGATAAAATTGTGATGTAGGTTTCAAAGATCCAAGTAAGCATTCAAAGAATCAATTCAAGCATCAAGATCCACATCCATTGAAGCCATTTCATGCAAGATCAAGATCAATATTTTAGACTTCTAAATTTTTATTCAAGAGATTCATGAGTTGCAACATAGAATTGTTCGTTCATCATTCCATTCATGTTTCATTATTTGAATTCAAGGTTTAATTACCCAAATGGGGTTTGATCAAGGAAAACCCCTATTTGCCAAAAACAAAAAAAATTCCATCTTGTATTTATGTTGCAAATTTTAGGTTGAAGAAGGACTGCAGATCTCTTGGAGACCAAGATTGGAAAAGTTGTCAAAATTACAAAAGTCATCAAAGTTGTTATCAATTCATGAAAAAATATCTATAGATTTGATTTCTGACTTTTTGGTCAACACTAGAAACCAGATCAAATAGAAGAAAAAGTTTGATATCAAAGGATTCGAAAGTTGTTTAAAATCCCTAAAAGGGGACCCATTTTCCCATAGGTGAATGAGTCATAGTTTTCCTCTTGAAACTAACTTTTGGTAACTATTCACATCACTCAGACCTTCTCAGATCTACTAATTTTTTTTTGTTTTGTTAATATTGAGCTTTAAATTGATGTTTCAAGTTTGAATGAGCATAATTGAGTATATTTTCTATTTTCTATTTTTTCTCCCAAAAGTGTTGTTTAGGCTAAAACCCCCATCCTCAAGCATAAGGAAATCAATATATTCCCTCATTGAGTTGACTCACCTAAGGGTTGTAAGTCAATTCTTTGTGTAGATCACATTTCCTAATGAAATATTTAGTGAGAAATAGGTCTACATTCTAAATTGGTGAACCCCCCTATCCTAACATAAAACTTATTTTTCATTGTTTCATTTTGGTGTTCACCTAACATTCTTGCACTATAAACCTTCAAAATTTGGAGTCCATTCAAACCCTTGGTCTAGGATTTGCATTACTTTGAATTGCATTGCATTGATTTTCATATCATTTAGGGTAGTTAACTTGCATTAGTTTTCATCTCATTCAGGGTTTTAGGTTTGCATTTTTGCATTCTTTAAAATCTAGAAAATTTAGAAATTTCATTACCTTTGCAAAATGTTTACATAATATTGCATGATCAATCACTTAAATCAAAAAATTGAATCAAAATTTCCTCTTAAATAAGGTCTTTTTCCTTTTCATTCAACATCATTTTACACTTGCATTTAGATTTGATTTTCTAGAAATCTAAAACTGTAACTACCTGAACTTGCAACCCGAATCTGAAAACATAAACATCAACTCAAAAATTTGTAATTTAACTTTTAAAAAACCTAACATAAGAACCATTCACCCATGGGTGAATGAGTCCCTGATTAGGCTTCATTATGAATTTTTGGGCATTGAAAACCCTCATTCTGCATTTTTTGTTTCTATATTTAGGTCTCTGTTTTAGTTTCTAGAAATTTTTGCTTTCTAAAATTACTTACAATAAGGCTAATTGATCAATTCAAGTTCATTTCAAAAGTCAAAATTGGAATTATGAGACATCATTTTCATGTTTTTGCATAGTATAATCAGAAAATTATCTTTCTTAAAATCTAGAAATTGCTATCTCTTTTTACATATTTACATTGCATTTCCTATTATTGATTGTTTGTTGCCTATTCTCCATTTGGGGTGAAAATTAGCTTTGTAAAACTTTTATGAGCTTCACAACCTAGTGTACCAATCCCAATACCATCGTGAGACATATTTCAAGACTCATGTCATCCCACGTAGTTCAAAATCTTGTGTTTTCCAACTCTTTCACTCATAGTGTTGACACTAGTCAACCCACTATGGATTATCCCCTTGACACTTCAATCCCTATGACCCCCTTACCAACAACTAATGTTAGTAATGTTGAATCAATGGTTGCTAATATCCCTCAAGATAACCTAATAAAATGGATGAAGAACTAGACAAATTGCAGAACTTTTTGAGTTCTGAATACATTGGTACTATGATTCATGTCATAGATAACATGAGGAGAATGATTGATAATGAACTAGGAATAAAATTTATGTGTAGCCTATCTCATGATTGATAAACATGTCACTACAATGGCTATTTATGCTCAAACTTTGGGATACACTCAAATTCAAGCTGGAAACCCAATTCCTCCTTCCACTACCATGACCTCTATTCTGACATACACTAATCCAACTCTTACTACAACCATGCAACCCACTAGCAATTTCAATACTACCTTGGTGTTTCCACTGGGAATCCCTTTAGATTTGTTCATTCAAATCTCATATCTCTTAACTTATCTTCCCTCACAAACTTACAATTCGCTTGTCCTTTGAACACATATACACCTCCACCATATTCACCTCCAACTCAAACCATAAACAATGATCTCGTCCATAACTAACTCTTGCAAACTGTTTCATCCCTCCAAAAAAAAATTGCTACACTGAATCAAAATCAAAATGGCCAACCTTCACAATATTTCAAAAGAAACTTCTTATCCTTGGTGATATTGAGAACACAAATTCCACAAGGTATATAGATTCCTAGATTTGATAAATATGGTGGGAAAGGAGATCCTATTAGCCATGTTTCCGTATAAACAACATTATTTAGTGATTTCATTTTTAAGGATAAACTCTTCCCTATATCCTTGACATACATTTCCTTGGAATGTTTTTGCTCTTTACTGAATAATTCTTGATATGTTCATTCAATGAGTTTGTTGATACCTTTTTCAATCATTTCCAAGTGCACATGGGTCCTAAGATGACCTTAGCATATTTAATGAAATATAAGAAAAAGGATGTGAAAGGTTCACTAACTTTATCACGTGTTATCAATTTCTTTACTCACATTTATCAACATTAGGATTCTTGATCCCAATCTTCAACAAATGTTCATTGATAATTTTCAAAATAAGCTTTGATAAGATTGGGATGATGAAATTTCCCTCCTTCACACAATTGTGTACAACTCTTAGTGATTACCAAAATTTGATTAGTAGTTGTGAAGTGAAAACTCCCTCTAGCCATCCTGAAAAATTTGAATCCATGCGTCAAACCAACTACCAATCATTCAAGAAACCAAACTAGGGCTTTATACTACTAAATTCCCCTCAACAAACTCAACATGTTGACACCCAAGTGGCTGCTATAAAGACGAAAAATCCATATACATTTAGGGAGAATTGTAGATAGTTTACCCCTCTACCCAATACCCTTCATTCCATTATGTTGCAACTCTTAAATAAGAACTTAATATCCTTATGTCCTATTAGAACTCCTAATCATACTAAGTCTTTACCTCCAAACTAAAAAAAAATGCCTTTTTCCATTATCACCAACAAAATGGACATGATACAAAACATTGTAAGCATCTTAAACATATTGTGAAAGACCTCATTGATTCTAAGCACATTCAAACTAGTGGTGTTAATGATCAAGGTAATAAGTCTGTAGTCCCTCCTAACCAAAATTTGCAAACCTTCACCAATCCTATGTCAAATCATAAAATCTCATTTGCTAAAGCTAGTAAAAACAACAATGATGTGATGAATGTTGACACGAATAATGACAACTTGAATGATATTGAGGAAAATCCTATGGATGTATGATTGGAATAATTTAAGTTCAACCTTGTAAGGGCCTAACCAATATGTCCCTTGACATTTCTTTCTCACAAAATGACATACGTAAACATGTATCCAATTTTCCTCTTTACATAGCTAGAAGAGTCAATGACATGCCTACTAATGGGATACTAATTGATCCTGTATGTGTAGAGAAAGTGATCACTGAAGAATTATTGTTTGTGCATGAACTTTACCAAGATAGTTATGAAAAAATGAAAGCATGGATCAAAACACATAATTAACTGATAAGATTGAATGTCCCATTCTCCATACTCTCGATGTTGGATCAATTTGTGTGAAGTTAGGTTACTCATGGCTTTGATCCATAAAATTCATCCCATCAATAGTGCATAAATGCTTAAAGTTTCCATTTGGAAAAGAGATCTTTATTGTGACCCATAGTGGCTTTAATCCTGTGTCTTCCCATGGGAATTTCTCATTGGATTTCTTTTGGCCTAAATCTATGGAACTTATTAGGCCTAGTGAGGACTTCTTTGCCAAATCTTATCAAAAGTTTAAGGAAAAGCACATAGTAGAGCTATCCCTTAGTAATATGCCTCAACCCATGATTGAGCCTCCTATATTTGATGATACAATGATTGAAACAAAAGCTCTTCCAACTAACCAAGACCAAACAATAGCAAATCCTCCACCTATTTCCTATAAGAGACCACATGATAACCATACAAGTCTCGTTGTGCCTCCTAAAATCAAACAAGTTTGTAAAGTTAAAGAGAAAGTGGTTGAAAAACCTCCCATGGTTCCTTCCATTCCTCCCTTATGGGAAGAAAAGAAACCTATGGTTGATAAACCCACTCCTACACAATCACAACTTGAAAATAGAACAAAAAGAAACCAAAATGCTAGAGAGTGTAGGAATAGATGTCATGCAATTGCTCATTTGATATAAGAAAAACATGAATCAAAAACTAAAAATCAAACAACTCAAGAAATGCATGATGATTATCCACCTTTGCGGAAATAAGAAAATTCTATATCTGGACCACAACAAGAACAAGATCCTTTAATGAATATTATCATAAGACCTATTGTGATTAACTTGGATGATGATGATGAGACTATGATGATTGATGAAGAAGTACATAATGAGATAAATTCATTTTTTTCCTCTTCCATGAGCTTAAATAATATCAATCATGATGAGCCTCCTAAAAAGAGTGACTCACCACACGTTGAACTTGGTGATGTTCCTAGTACAACACTTGTTGTCCCTTTAGCTATTTATTTTCCTTCCGCATATGATGAATAGTATTGGGATGTGGATGACCTGATAATAGGTTGACTTGCATGTGCCCTACTAGTTTTTTATTTATCTTCTTTTCTTGTTCTTTGTGTTTTTTTTCATGTACATAATGTTATCCCCTATATCGTTATGTTTGCAATGTCTTTATGTTCATTCCTCTATTTTTATCTACATTATTCAATATGTTGTAAAACTTTATATTTTCTTTTGCCTTGTGTTTTCCTTTTGGGGATGATGCAAGGGGTCAAGACATTTAAGTCTCTTCCATGTTGACCCAAAAGATTTCCTTTGTTTTCACTCTCTATGTTTCATTCTTTTAGTTCTTTGAGCATTTGGGGAATGATGGCATTTTCGAGCTCTATAATATTATTGTAGCAAAGACATATGTTGAACCTAAATCCATGGATCCCTTTTGTTTTTGGTATTTTATTTGGTGGAAACCCCTTTTTCATGATGTAGCTTCATTTGGAAACATATTCTTGGAATAAGGCTTTCCAAAAAAGCTCTCATGTCTTCTTTATTGTTTAGCACTTATCATTTGCTACTTTAAAGTAATTTCTCATAGCATGGTGTTTAACAATTTCTTTAAAGTGGGGGCATACATTGGTATTATCACTTTTGGCTATAACTTATGTTTCATAGTGCGGTCTTCTTACTTCATGTGATGTGTCTTCTTATTGGCGGTATCATTGGGTTTGATATCCTCCAAGATTGTGACCTTTTTGAGCATATGACATTCTTCTTAGTGGTGATGCTACAAATTTCTTTCCCTAAGTTGTGAATCTTTTATCCTTGACATGTCCTCTCTTGGATACATTAGGCACAATGTTCCTTAAGAGGAGACCTTACATGAACTAAGAGAAACCCCTTTGAATATCCTGTTCACATGTCTTTTAATGAGTTATTAGCATAATACAACTTGCTAGCCTTATGAAGCTCAAAGTTACAACTTCTATCATGGCCACAATGCATAACACACCTCGCTTTCCAATAGGGCCATGTTTTTTAATAAGTTCTTAGCATAACACATCTTGCTAATTGTTATGAAGCTCGAAGTTCATATTGTGTGGCATCATTTTAGAGTTATCAAAGGTATAACTTTGGTATGGTTATTTCAAGGGAAGCCTAATAAGGCTCTCTCATTGGCCACCTTTTGGAGGTTCACCTAGTGGACAACGAATTTCACTAGCCCATGTGAGTGTGCATTATTGTTTGCATGTAGTGAACATCAATTTTTTCTTGTAAACTCTTTTGGACAGACAACTAAGGCTTGATCCACTCCTTTTTCTTTTTATTTGATTTATTTTATTCTTTGACACTATATGCTTATGTATCTTGTCTTGTTGCTACATATTATACATCTTGCATGTGTTCCTTTGTGCTTATGTTGGTTTTCAATGGGATCTTGACAGCCTCCTTGATCTTTGTCATTTTGTCTCACTAACATTAGTACACTTGGACCCTCTCTTGGTGCCTGTTTGTCTACTTTAGTGTGATTTTGACGCAAGGTCATTCTCTCACTAAAGTGGGGGCTAAATGTAGTGTATAAAAATGTACTACTTTACATTTGGGTATGTGTAGGATCATCATGGAAAAAATAGGCCCTTAAGTGGCGAAAAGTTCAGAAAAATCAAAGTTAGGAAACTTGACATAAAAACTTGAATAAGTTATCTATATTATTTACAAATTATGTAAGAATAGAATATGTAGAAAATTGAATGTAGTTTCTAAACTACTAGGTTTATTTATTTATTTTTAAAATCTATTTGGTGAAAATTTGAAATTTCAATGCAATAGTACTTAAATTTCAAGAAAAAATAAGAACTAGGTGTCTGCGACCACCTAACCATAATAAATTGATAATATTTTTTATAAAATTTTAGATATAAGTAGAGGAATCATGTCCGATATGATGCATTTTTTTTTGTATTTTTCTAAGAAAATAATTAATTATGATTTTTTTATTACAACTTTTAAAAAATATAAAAGCGGTACGTTTGACCACCTTAACTTGGTCAAAACTTCATGAAATTATTATTATTTTTTAATCTATAGTATGTGAAGCATAGAATGTGATGCATGTTTCAAATTCAAAAATGTGATACCATTTGAAAGCTATAAATATTTTTCAATCACCTATCAATGGAACTTTAGTCATAATTCAAATAGAAAATGAATAATAATTATTTATTAAGTTCAAAGTAAAGCATAATTTATATTGGTGGAAAACTGAGAATCTCCTTTAAAAACTCTTTTCATTTCATCAATTTTGGGTAAAAAAAAAGTCATTAGCCACACTACCCTACATATACCCATCATATTGCCACTTTTTGGCCCATCATGATCTTGCACATAACCATTTTCAAACTTTCTCTTGGCCCTCTTAATTAAAATGGAGTTAATTATGCCTTAATAAGTCTTAATTTGCATCTACAAGCCTAATAAATTACATTTTCTAAAGTGGAACACAACAATAATTAATTCCAACGCATAAAATTTTACCTTGACCAATGTGTGTTCCAAGAATAGGGACTTGGGTCCTACTCACCCATGAGAAAATGGATCCTCCCTAAGCCTTTGAACCAAAATAAAAATAATGTTTCTCATGGTATTTGAACATCTCTAAATTAAAATTTTGATGTCATCTTGTAATGTTTAATTTTTGAGAAATTAAGGATACATACCTATAAATACAAGGTTATTTTATCAATTCAAAACATCTAGCAAGAGTTGAAATTTCATATGAGAAAATATTGTTGTCATGGCATTCAAGAGCAGATTTATTAGTGATTTGTTGTGGAATTCAATATCTCAATAATCATGTTAAAGTCTTTTGCAATCATGCATATTTTTGGAGCTAGCATTGTGATGTAGGTTTCAAATATCCAAGCAAGCATTCAAAGCAACAGTTCAAGAATCAAGATCCACATCCATTGAAGCCATTTCATGCAAGATCAAGATCAGTATTTTACAATTCCAAAGGTTTATTCATGGTTTTGGCGAGTTGCAACATAGTATTTTTCATTCATCATTATATTCATATTTCATTATTTCAATTCAACGTTTAATTACCCAAACAGGTTTTGACCAAGGAAAATCCTCATTCACCAAAAATAAATATTTTTTTCCCTCTTGTGTTTGTGTTGTATATTTTAGGTTGAAGAAGGATTGAAGATCTCTTGGAGAGCAAAATTTGAAAAGTTTTCAAAGTTGTCATCAATTCACAAAAACTCACCTACAGATTTGATTTCCAACTTTTCGAATCTACACCGCAGAACAAATAGAAGCTACAAATTTGACATTAGATGCTCCCAAAAGTTGTTTGAAATCCCTAAGAAAAGACCCATTCACCTATGGTTGAATGAGTCCCAGTTTTCCTCCTGAAAGTGCCTTTTGTTGATTGGTACACATCCCTTAGTCCTTCTCAGATATGCAAAAAGTTTTCCTTTTCTATTAATATTGATCTTTAAATTGATGTTTCAAGTTTGAATGAGCATAATTGAGTAGATTTTCTATTTTTAGTTTTTCTGCCAAAAGTGTTGTTTAGGCTAAAACCCCATCCTCAAGCATAAGGAAATTAGTAGATTCTCTCATTGAGTTGACTAAACTAAGGGTTGTAAGTCATTTCTTTGTGTGGATCTCATTTCATAATGAAATAGTGAGAAATAGGTATAAATTCTAAATTGGTGAATCCCTCTCTCCTAACATAAAACTTATTTTTTATTGTTTCACATAGGATAAATAAATTAATTAACAAAATAGCTCATATTCATCAAGTATTTTTTTATTATATTTATTCAAAGTCATTATTATTAATCAATGCTATACAATTTAAGTGACTAAAAGACAAATACTAATCAAAATTTGTGAAAGAAATATTTAATTTAATTTATATCTAATAGTCTAGATCATAAATATAAAATTTAAAAAAAAAATTCTTTTAAAAAATAAAATGATATATAAAATTACTGAAATTATTTATTACATTGTGAGACAAATATTATGGTTATATATTAAAAATATATATTTAAAATACATATTATTTAAATATAAAATCAATAATCAACACAAATTTATCTCTATTGTCTATCAAGATATTTGAATACACATTTTATCGTATTTATTAATTAACTGATTTTTTTTCTTTTTTAATTTGTGATCAATTAATAAATATGATTAAATATGCATTCTAATAGTTGCCAATTTTTTTCAACATAAATATACTAATTATTTTTTATTTTTTGAGGGCTTGTAGTTGGCACTCATTGAGTAATTCAAGTTGATGCAAACCATCAACATGGTAAGTGTCATCATCAATCAAGCATTTAAGGGAAACCCGTAAAGATGGAATTTCCAACTCTAAAGGCATGATAACCTTGACACCATACATGAGGTTGTAGTAGTAGTCATACCTTGGCCATTAGATTGAGGGTAGTATGGTGTAGAAAGGTGATGTTGAATATGAATTTTTTTATAATTGCTTTACCTCTTTCTTACTAAATGAAGTACCATTATCAGAAAGGGTAGAAGGAAATCCAAAATGAGAAACAATATTTTTTAGAAGAAAGCTACAAATATATTTAGCTTTCATGGATTGAAGTGGAAAAAATCAACGTATTTAGTAAAGTAATCAGTAGTGATAATGATGAAGGTATGTCATTTAGAAGGAGTTGATATTTTTCTAATAATATCCAACCCCCATTTTGTGAATGGTCGAGGAGAGGTCTGATTTTCAATCTCTTGAGAAGGAGCCTAAATGATATGACTATGTTGTTGAAATTGAGGACACTTATTGACAATGGTAAAGGAATCCTGCTCCATTATTTTCCATAAGTATCCCATGTGATTCAATTTACACATTAGGGATTTACCACCTAAATGTCGACCCTAGAGCCTGAATGGGCTTCTTGAAGGGAAAGGGGTATTTCATCCTTACTGGGACATTGAAGAAGAAGATCATTATAATATTTTTGATAAAGGAATTTATTCAATATAATATTTTGTACTAAATTTTTTTGTATCCGACTACAAGAATTTCTAGCCACATTATCGAGAAAATTTCTAATCTTTTGATAATTATAAATATGAGAATACCATTCCCTCAAGTCTATGTGAGCACACACTAAAACATCGAGTTCAGGTTGATATGAGACAATAGGAGAGTGGAGAATGGAAACCACAAAATAGTATTCTTTTTATACCATCGTCTGAAGACACAAGGGAGGCTACACTCACCATTGCATCTACATGTGGATTTTCTCTCCTAGGGACACTATCCATTGTGGAAGAAGAGAAACAATCAAGGATAAGGCCAAATCCCAATATTGAGATAGCTTATTCTTATTGTCTTGATATGTTCCTATAATTTTGTTTACAATAACTTAAAAATCACCATGAATGTGAAGATGTTTAATGTTTAAAGCTATCCTGACACACAAGTTAGCAATAAGATCTTCATAATTAGTGAAGTTGTTAGTGCAGTGAAATTCCAATCAAAAGGATAGGGGAACTAGATTGCCTTTAGGTGAGACTAAAATTACACCTACCTAAGAGCCAACTTGACATCTTGATCCATTGAAGTAAATCTCCCATACAAGTTCATGGTCTATTGCAAAGATATTTTCATCTAAAAATAAATCTAGGTTAGGGAAGGAGTGAGATGATGTAGCTTCTGCCAATTTATTGGAAAAAAATTAACCTTTGATCACTTTTTGATTTACAAACTTGATGTTGAACTCAGAGAGTAGTATTACCCATTTCGTACACCTTCACAAAATATTGGTTCTAGTAAATAAATGTTTAAGAAGACCACTTTTCACAACATGGCATGGGTTTCAACATGAAGAAGGTAATGTCATAGCTTTTTCATTTCAAAAATGATAGCAAGAGATTATTTTTCCATAAATGAATATCATGTTTCATAATCAACTAGAATACGACTAATGTAGTAGAACACTCTTTCTTTACCATCATCACCATGTTGAGCTAATAAGGCTGGTAAGGCATGAGGTGATGTAGATATATAAAGAAAAAAGGGTCTATCCTACAAAACCAACATTAAGATAGGAGGATTGGCCAAATAACTCTTGATTGACTCAAAATATTTTTCACTCATCATCCCCATTAGAAGTGAACATCTTTATTCAATAAACATGTGAAGGGAAGAGTGTGATCAGTCAATTGAGATACAAATCTACAAATTGCCTAAATATTCCCTTGTTACAAACTACATAGTTGAGATATGTTTTTAGGAGGATGCATATTAACAATTACATTAATCTTATTTGTATTGAATTCAATTCCATGATGAGAGATGATAAATCCTAAAAGCATGCCAACATCATCACCAAAAACACAATTAAGAATATTTGGTCTCATCTTGTACAGTTGAAGCTTTTCAAAGATAAGATGAAGATTTTCAATGTTATCTTGATAAGTCATTGATTTAGTCATGATGTCATTGACGTAGTGTTCCAGAATTTTGTGAATGAAATAATAAAAGATAGGAGTCATCACTTGTTGGTAACTTTCTAAAACATTATTTAACCCAAACAACATGACTACATAACATAAGGTACCCCAAGGGATAGTGAAAATTGTCTTGTATTGATGTTTTAGGTTAATACAAATTTAATTATAGCCTGAGAAGCCATCCATGAAAGACAATAAGACATGGCTTGTGGTTGAGTCTACAATCATATCAATATTAGGTAGCAAAAAAAAATCCTTAAGAGAAGCTTTGTTGAGATCATGAAAGTCAATAAAAATACAAATACAACCATCAATATTGCTAATAGCAGTGATATTCAATATCCAAGGTGAATAGTCAATAGGATGGATAAAGCTAACTTTTAACAACTTCTCTATCTCATTTTTAACTAATAAGGAAACCTTGGGATTCATATTTTATATATTTTTCTTAATGGTCTTATAATATGGACACAAAATGATATTGTGAACCACCACAAATTCATCAATACTAGGCATTTCCTCATATGACCAAGCAAAGATATCAAGATAAGCATGTAATAGACTAAAATGTTGTTTAGATTCTGGTGTATGGTGAACCAAAAGGTTGCTTGCACAATCTCCTAGAAGACCTTCTCACTGTCTCCTTCCTGGAACCTGATACCAATGGGTTCTTGTTGAGCTTGGATGACTATCCTAGTCCTACTCCAACTCTTCTCAAAGAGTTTTCCACTTGTGCTTTACCTTTGGAAGACCAACACCTCTTTTGAAACTGGTTCCTCTCTCTTGGACTTAGAAGAATCTAAGTGCCAACTTCATCATCTTTCTTGAACTACTTGTAGGGGTGTTAGAGACATTGTTTCCTTGCATTTCACATTCAATTGAATGCATCTTGGAGGGTCTTCAGTCCTCTATCTACCCGATCTCAAGAATTTGCTTTGGTGAGGCCTATTTCCTAGTAGCCCTTACTAGTCACTTTTCTACCTTTTTTTCTTAAACTTGTCAAACAACCTACCAATTAAATGGCACTTCCTAACACCCTTTTCAGTCCTTTAAAAAATTCAAAGGGTTTCAGACCCCTGTCTCATCCATACAGTGGATTCCTACTTTCAAGGGAAAATAGGCTAATTAGGCCTAATTCGTAAGGTTTAACACTTTCTCCTTCAAATCTATCTCAAATGGATTGGTTGAGGTTTGAATCCTTCTATAATACTTAGCTATGAAAAAATCTCACCTGGAATCGTACTATGGCCGTATTGTACTCCTTCCCCTACCTAAGTTCTTCAAATTCTCACTCTCAAACTCCTAACCAGACTGTCCTAGCTCGCCTAGGGTTTGAGTTTAATAAAAATTGCTCCATTCTGTATAATTTCTACTACTAAATATATACAAACTATTGGCTCCCCTAACATATCCATCCCTCCTCAGGAAGACCTCATGGTTAGACTTCATGGGGGAGCCATAGAAAAGACTGACTGTTCATAAGAAGATAGTAAACACCCTAAACTCTGATTTATTCACACAAGACACCTAAAATAAATCAAATGAACTTACTTACAAAAGAAAGAATGCTTAAATATGTTGTGTAAAATTAGATCCAATGCCAAATCAGTACACATATACCATTAGATATCACTGTCACCTCAAAACACACGGGATTTTCAGAAAAATAGAGTTCTTTCTATTCAAAAGCCAAAACTTGATTACAACAAAACTAAATTGCTTCTCTATGAGCCATCCACTAACATAGATGCCTTTTCCATATTTCAAGGGAAGTTGATCAATCCCATACTCTTGATTTTTAAGGATTCCAATCCAACTAAGTTGCATGCAACCTAACAATGTTGTCATGCAACTTTGCAACTACATTTTGCACCTTATCATTAAGTCATGATCCTAAATCTTAGGACCTCTAACTCCTTGATTTTGAACCATCAACTCCCTCAACTGCCTCTTGGAATATTCTAACAACAAGGATGTGGTTATAACACATTTAATACCCTACATTCCAACATAAGATGTCTAAAGCTAAATAAAGCAAGATTTAACAACAATGGTTACACTAAGATGATTTTAGTCCTAGTGACTAGCTCACCACACACAAACAAGACCTTCTAAGGTCCAAATTAAACATACTAACACCTTGACTTGGATAAGGTCAGGTACAAGCCAAAATTGATGACAAACAAAATGGAGGTTAGCCTAGGTGCTCCTGCACCATCCTCCCCAAAACAAAAGATTTCAATCCACCCTTGGATTGAGCAAGTTGAGATCAATGCCCAACTTCTTGAATTCTGACTCCTTAATCCACACTGCATCAACATTAGGTTGACCATGCCTTTTCATCAGATGTTCTTTGTATTCTTTGGTCCTGGTCTTCTTGTAGACCTTGGTATCCAATATCTTGTCAGCTTGTTTGATTGTAATAGTAGGCAATTTAAGTTCTTCCACATCTTGGATGACTTCATGGAGGGTCTGATCCATGTTTGGTGGTGGTCCTTTGTAGTGAACTAGATCTGCAATGTTAAAAATAGGGGATAGTCCACTGTCATCTGGTAGTTGCACCTTGAAAGCATTGTTTCCATATTTCTCCAAGATAGGACAGGGACCTATCCTCTTCATTTGCAACTTATGAGGAACTCCTTTCTGCAGTCTAAACTTGTTTAAATGCACCATCACCAAATCTCCAACATGGAACTGCACTTCTCTTCTATGCTCATCCACCTTAGTCTTATGCTTCATGGTATTTTCTGCCAATGTTTTTTTGACTGTGTCGTGAATCTCCTGCATTGCATAGGCAAAGTCATCAGCATGTCCACTTCCCTTGACTCCATCCTTCAACTCTCTCAGCTCATAGATTCCTCTAGGATGTATTCCATAGACAATTTCAAAGGGACTCTTCCCTGTTGATCTATTGACAGTATCATTATAGGCATATTCAGCTTGCCCAATCATCTGATCCCATTGTTGACCATACTCCTTGGTCAAGCATCTTAAGAGATTTCCAAGTGTCCTATTTACAATTTTGGTTTGACCATCAGTTTGGGGATGGTATGCAGATCCAAAAGATAGATTAGTTCCCAATCTTTGCCAAAGAGTCTTCCAAAAATGACTCATGAACTTAGTGTCTTTGTCTAATACAATGATGATTGGTAATCCATGAATCCTTACTATCTCTTTGAAGAAAAGAGAGGCTATTTGACTGGCATCATTGGTTGTTTTACATGGCACAAAGTGAGCCATTTTGTTGAATTTGTCTACAACCACATAAACATTGTCCATGCCTTGCCTTGTCTTGGGTAACCCAACTACAAATTCCATACTCAAGCATTCCCATGGCCTAGTAGGGATAGGCAGTGGTTGGTATAGGCCTGCATTTGAAGAAGTACCCTTGGCCTTTTGACACACAACACAACTCTCCACATACCTCCTAACATCTAGGTTCATTCTTAGCCAATAGTAAAACCTTTGGACAAGTTCTTGAGTCTTGGTGATCCCAAAATGACCACTCAATGCACCATTATGCTTTTCTTGTATCAAGTTTTTCCTAATAGAACCTCTAGGAACACATAGTTGATTCCCTTTAAACAAAAGATCACTATGCAAAGTATATTCAACATATTTTCTATGAAAATGATTCTTTTATTCAGCACATACCTTATAGATGTCTACAAAATCTTCATCATCTGCATATAGATCCTTGAAATGATCTATCCCAATGCTTTTCAACTGAATTTCCTGAATTGTGAGGACTCTTCTACTCAAGGCATCTGCCACCTTATTGAGAGCTCCTTTCTTGTGCTTGATATTGGAGGTGTAATCTTGCAAGTACTCCACCCATTTCATATGTCTGTGACTCAACTTCTCTTGTGAATTCAAGAAACTGAGTGCTTGGTTGTCTGAATACACTACAAATTCCTTGGGAAGCAAGTAGTGCCTCCATTTCCTTAAAGCCTGGACCAATGCATACATCTCAAGGTCATAAGAAGAATACTTCTTCTTGGCTTCACTTAACTTCTCTGAATGAAAAGCCACCGGTCTTCCCTCTTGACTGAGAACAGCTCCAATAGCCACATTGCTTGCACCACACTCTATAGTGAATAGCTTCTCAAAGCTTGGTAACACCAAAACAGGTTGGGTAGCTACCTTTTCTTTCAGCAACTCAAAACTTTTGTTAGCTTGCTCATTTCATACAAACTTAGTCTTCATTCCTCCTTTTATGGTATCCCACATAGGAGCACAAATAGCACTAAACTATCTTATAAACTTTCTATAGTATTGAGCAAGACCATGGAAGCTCCTTACCTCTGTGGCTATCTTTGGAGTAGGCCAATTGAGGATGGCTTCCACTTTGCTGCTGTCCATATTCAAGTTGCCATGTGATAGCACAAATCCAAGGTAAACTAACTTTGTTTTGATGAATTCACACTTTTCCAAATTGATCATCAACTTCTCCTCTGCAACCTCTTGAAAATCAACTCTATCTATTGGAGGTGCTCTTCTCTTGTTTTGATATAGATTAGTATGTCATCAAGATACACTACTACAAACTTGCCAATGTAGTCTTTGAGGATTTCATTCATGAGTTTCATGAATGTGGAGGGGGAATTAGACAATCCAAATGGCATAACTAGCCACTCATAGAGACCCTCATTGGTTTTGAAAGTTGTTTTCCACTCATCTCCCTCATGTATCCTAATTTGGTGATAACCACTCTTTAAATCTATCTTGGTATAGTACCTAGCTTCACCTAGACAATCCATGAGATCTTCAATCCTAGGGATAGGGAACCTATACCTGATGTTTATCTTATTTATGGCCCTGGAATCAGTGCAAAGCCTCCATTCTCCTCCCTTTTTAGGTGCTAAGATAGTGGGTACTGCACATGGACTATTGCTTTTCCTAATGAGACCTTGGTTTAGAAGTTCTTGAATCTGCCTAGCTATTTCCTCATTTTGTTGAGGTGTCATCTTGTAAGCTACTTTGTTTGGAAGGGTAGCTCCTAGTATCAAGTCTATCCTATGACTTATGGCTCTCTTAGGGGGTAATGTTGCTGGTTGACCACTACTTACAATGCCTTCATAGGTTTGCAACAATTTATGTATCTCCTTAGGTAGCTCTGGCTTTTCAGTTGCTTTCTCTTTGCTCACTTCTCTTGGCTTGATCATCACTGCATAACCAACTCCTTCTCCTTCTTCCAAGGCTTCTAGGAACTCTTTTTAACCAACCATGAGTAGTTTAGGACTTGCTGTCTGCACCTCTGTATCTTCTAGTAAAGATTGTATTTTGAAGGTTACCTTATCTTTCTTGAAAGTATAGGAGTTCTTTGCTCCATCATGCATAGCTTGGCAGTCAAATTTCCATGGTATACCTAGGAGAAAGTGACATGCATCCATAGGTAACACATCACACAAAACTTTGTCCTTGTACCTACCAATTGAGAATTCCACCCATGCTTGTTCATTCATCAAGACATGTTGACCTTTATTGAGCCATGTGACCTTGTAAGGATTGGTGTGAGGTATCCTTGTCAATTTCAGTTTGCTGACTGTCTCCTCTGACACAATGTTATCAGTAGACCCTAAGTCAATGATAACTCTACACACTTTCCCCATCATCTTGCACTTTATCCTAAACAAGGACCTCCTTTGGCTTGGTTCTTCTTTCACCAGCTCCTTAATCAAAGTTCTCCTCATCATGAGGTTCTTACCTTCCTCTAAATTCAATGGTACTTCAAGATGTTTATCTGCTGTAGCTATCTCATCATGAACTAGGTTAGTTCTCTTATCACCTCCATGAGAAGTACTTCCTTTCTCTGGACATCTATAGGCCAGGTGTCCCAATTGATTGCAGTGGTAGCATTTCATATTGGTGAAGTAGTTACCTCTTCCTTGTCCACCACTTCTTCCTCTAGAGCTGGAGCCTCTTCCTCTACCACCTCTACTAGAGCTTCCTTCTTGCTGCTCAGAGTATCTGACTTCTCCTTGGGCCCTTGGTTCTGAACTTCTTCCACCATAACCACCTCTTTGTCCTTTGTTGTCTTTCCCTTTACCTCTACTTTTGGGGTTTTTCTCTTGTTTCTTTTTGCCTTTCTCCTCTATCTTCAAGGCCATTTGATAGCATTGGCGGATGGTTTTGAAGTTCACTAAACTCATGTCTTCTTGGATAGACCATTTAAGCCCATTCAAATACCTTGCTAGCTTGATCCTTTCATCTTCAACCACCTTTGATCTGAGGCACAATTTTTGAAACTCCTCATTGTATGTTTGGACATCCATATCTTTTTTCCTAAGATTGTGTCTTCTCCTATGCAACTGAACTTCATAATCATTAGGTAGATAGGTCTGCCTTATCTTAGTTACCATTCCTCTCCATGTAACTATGGGACCTTTGCCTTCTTTTTCTCTTTTAGCTTGTAAAAATTTCCACCATGTGAAAGCTGCACCTCTCAACCTTGACTTGGCCACTTTTACCTTTTGGGCCTCTATTATACCATCACATTCAAAGTGATTTTCTATGCTTTCAATCCAGTCTACAACTGAATTAGGGTCCATTTGTCCACTGAATAGTGGCACTCCTTCCAAGGCTTTGCCACTTAAGGCCTGTAGTGCCTTTAGGAAGGGTTCTTCAGCAAGAATAGGGTCAGGCTTTGGAGCTTCCTCCTCCAAGTCCTCTTCTTTTTCCTTTGCTTCCTGCTCTTCCTTCTGTTCTATCTTATCCATCACTTTGCTGTTTCTTGGACTTCATCCAAGAGCTTCTCCATTCGAGATAACCTTTCTCTTAGCCGCTGGTTATCCTCCTCTTGCTCTTCTACCTTTTTAGCTAACTCAGCATTAGTCACCATGGTTCTTTCTTCCTCTGGTGTGTTCTCTCCTATTGACTCAGTGGGTTGCAACATCAATCACAAGCCCTAATCAAATGTTGCTCTGATACCAATATGGTGTATGGTGAACCAAAAGGTTGCTTGCACAATCTCCTAGAAGACCTTCTCACTGTCTCCTTCCTGGAACCTGATACCAATGGGTTCTTGTTGAGCTTGGATGACTATCCTATTCCTACTCCAACTCTTCTCAAATATTTTTCCACTTGTGCTTTACCTTTGGAAGACCAACACCTCTTTTGAAACTGGTTCCTCTCTCTTGGACTTAGAAGAATCTAAGTGCCAACTTCATCATATTGCTTGAACTGCTTGCAAGGGTGTTAGAGACAATGTTTCCTTGCATTTCACATTCAATTGAATGCATCTTGGAGGGTCTTCAGTCCTCTCTCTACCCGATCTCAAGAATTTTCTTTGGTGAGGCCTATTTCCTAGTAGCCCTTACCAGTCACTTTTCTGCATTTTTTTCTTGAACTTGTCAAACAACCTACCAATTAAATGGCACTTCCTGACACCCTTTTCAGTCCTTTAAAACATTCAAAGGGTTTCAGACCCCTGTCTCATCTATACAGTGGATTCCTACTTTCAAGGGAAAATAGGCTAATTAGGCCTAATTCCTAGGGTTTAACACTTTATCCTTCAAATCTATCTCAAATGGATTGGTTGAGGTTTGGATCCTTCTATCATACTTAGCTATGACAAAATCTCACTTGGAACCGTACTATGGCCGTACTGTACTCCTTCCCCTGCCTAAGTTCTTCAAATTCTCACTCTCAAACTCCTAACCGGACTGTCCTAGCTTGCCTAGGGTTTGAGTTTAATAACAATTGCTCCATTCCCTATACTTTCTACTGCTAAATATATACAAAATACTAGCTCCCCTAACATATCCGTCCCTCCTTAGGAAGACCCCGTGGTTAGACTTCCTGGGGGAGCCATAGAAAAGACTGACTGTTCAGAAGAAGACAGTAAGCACCCTAAACTCTGATTTATTCACACAAGACACCTAAACTAAATCAAATGAACTTACTTACAAAAGAAAGAATGCTTAAATATGTTGTGTAAACTCAGATCCAACACCAAATCAATACACATATACCATTAGATATCACTGTCACCTCAAAACACACGGGATTTTTAGAAAAAATAGAGTTCTTTCTATTCAAAAGCCAAAACTTGATTACAACAAAACTAAACTTCTTCTCTACAAGCCATCCACTAACATAGATTCCTTTTCCATCTTTCAAGGGAAGTTGATTGATCCCATACTCCTGATTTCTAGGGATTCCAATCCAACTAAGTTGCATGCAACCTAACAATGTTGTCATGCAACTTTGCAACAACATTTTGCACCTTATCATTATGTCATGATCCTAAATCTTAGGACCTCTAACTCCTTAATTTCAAACCATCAACTCCCTCAACTGCCTCTTGGCATCTTCTAACAACAAGGATGTGGTTATAACACATTTAATACCCTACATTCCAACATAAGTTGTCTAAATCTAAATAAAGCAAGATTTAACAACAATGATTACACTAAGATGATTTTAGTCCTAGTGACTAACTCACCACACAAAAATAAGACCTTCTAAGGTCCAAATTAAACATACTAACACCCTGACATGGCTAAGGTCAGCTACAAGCCAAAATTGATGACAAACAAAATGGAGGTTAGCCTAGGCGCTCCTGCACCAGATTCTTTCAAAGAAAGGAACTTTATTATGTTAATCACCTTTTTAGAAGACTTAGGATCCATGAAGAAATTAGCAATATCCCATTTAAGGATAGTACTATGGTCTTCAAGATGAGAAATAGGAATTTCATCATTTACATTAGACAAAGGATCCTTCTCATCAATGCTCATAATGGATTCTCCAAACTATGCTTGTTTTTTTAAGTGACATAGGGATCATCGTTTATGGTGATAAGAAGGTAGATGAGAGTAGAAACTTATGAATTCTTCCATTGATTTCCCTTAGGAGAAGACATATAGATACACTTCATTAGAATCTACCATGTTTTCAATCAATTCAGGATGAACTAATTCAAGAGAAGCAAATTCACCAGAAATCATGTTGATGTTCATCCATGGTTTCCTCTTATATTTCATTTTAAAATGATGGTATCCAAGTTCCATGTTACTCTCACAAAGATAAAACACTATGGGGACTTGAATTCCTTTCTTGTTACACCCACAACCTTTATGTTCATAACCATACTTAGACAAAAGGTTGAAAATGAGGTCATAATATGTTTGTGATTCCTCAGAAGGAGGATCTAAGTAGAGAGCATTATTCCAATGGTGGGGATCATACTCCTCTATGGGATCACAATCATCCTTCTTTATGAGAATAAATTTTTTTACCTCTTTAACAAAAGCATGATTATCTTCCTCAACCGAGGAACAACCATTTTCCTTAGCATGGACACGATTGTTTTCCTCAATGGGAGGAAAATCAACTTTCTTGATAGAAGTGTATGAGATCGTTGGAATATCAAGATTGATAGGATCAATCTTGTACTACCTAATGAAATATTTCATAAATTCCAAGGACCCCCAATCCTCAGCAAGACATGAATCATTTGATTTAGAAGAAGAAGCAAAAGGGGTAGACTTATGATTCTCTAATTCAGGGTGATCTTCCTCAGGGACATTCATCTCAGGAGCAGCCTTGAAAAAAGGAAGTTCTAAAGAGGATGTAAATGCATTAGAATATAATGAGAGAATGCAATTTTTAAGAGTGGAATCAAAATGAAGGCTTGACTATTAGCTTCCATTTCACAAAGGTGTATAGCATCAGTGTCAACCTTGATTGTAATTACTTCATTAAATTAGAAACAAATTTTATACAATGATGCAAAGTAGAAGTTACTACTCCCAAAGCATGAATCCAAGGTATTCCCAAGATAATGTTATAAGTAAAGGTCCTGACATAACATAGACCAAGGTGGGTATGATAACTGGTCCCAACCATAAAGTAAAGATTATCTTGCCTAGGCCTTGTCAACCAATATTGTCAAGTTCATGAATTTACAAAGATGAAGAAGCAAGAAAACATGAATAAATCTTAATCTCAAGTAATAAGTCAATGCTACATATGTTGAGAGTTGAATTGGTGTCAATGATAACAAACCTAATACTAATGTTATTAATGTTGACTATTATCACTCGAGGATCTTCTTGCTTATGTACTTCTAGAGGCCAAAGTTCCTACATGTAATATTTGGTGCATCCACATGAATATGAGCCATCAGTATATTAACATCCATCGGCCTAGTGGAGTAAGGAAAGAGAATATTTTGTAAATCTTCTTGAATCATACCTTGATAAACTAGATTATACTGAAGCAAATCCCATAGTGATATCTTGGCAGGAGTAACACAAAGTCGCTCAACAAGATCATAATCACTAGGTGCTTTAGCTATAGGTTTAGGTTTTGGAGAAATAATTGGTGAGAAGGTGATAAAGAAGTCAATTGATTTAAATTTGGTTGATTCCTTCTAGTGTTGTAAGTATGAGCTACAACTTAATAGGAAGAATTCTTAGATTGCAAGAACCTCGTGTAAAGGTCCAGCAAGTCAATAGTGACTGGGACCCCACAAATAGAATGAATTCTTTTAGGAGATGGGCTAGAATGAGTCACATAAATGATGGATCTCTTAGGCCTTTGATGAGCTATAGAGACTTAAATTCCATTCATGAACTCTTCGACCTATGAAGAAGAAGAAGAAGATGATTATGATGAAGAATTTTGTTTAGGAGATCTATAAATATAAGGAGATGCCTCTAAGAAATAATCTAGGAAATTATCCAACATAATGAAATATCCTTTAGAAAAAGCATTATTGAAAGCATTAGAATTTTGAAGAAAAAGATCTGACATCATTTAGTTTCATGTCAAGTTCACCAAAATGTAAAGGAGGGGTTTGCTACTCCTGAGTCTCTAAGACAAGGAAGATTTTGTAGGGAGTGAAAGGGCATCAATTACCTCAAAGTGAAAGCTCAAGTTAGAAGGTGAAAAATGAAAGAGATTGAAAAATGTGATTAAATAAAATGTAAGCTATGGAAGGAAAATTGTAAATTAGCAAAATTTGGTAAGAGATAATAGAATATAACTTACATAAATATGAAGAACAAAACATAAAAAATATTCCTTGAGAAGGATAGGGTCATGGCCAATGGATGCTAGCATGCCATGTGGATGTCAATGCTATCTAATGTCATCCCTATCAAACCATAATCTAAAGAACAAAAATATGCAACAACCTAGCTATTCAAATATGTAAACTTGCACACAACAAGGATGAGGAAAAATGTTGGAACTATTTCCATACTTGCCTCAGTAAAACCCTCGTTTTGGTGTTTCTACCTCCACAGATAACCAAATGGATAGAAAATAGATGAGACATAAAATGAAATAGACAAGATGTGTAATAAAAATAAACCCCACTATAGATGAGAACATGTATCACAAATAAAATAGACAAGATGAGTATATTTTTAAATAGACAAGACAAGACAAAGCAACAAGAGAGTGTTACTAGCAGTTTGTGGCCCCATCTTGGGTTGGTAGATGAGACTTTATTTCCTTGCAAGAGAGCCTTGGATATTGATGAGAAGTGAATCTGGTAGAGCTTCTCTATGAAGAAGAGATGTAGGAGAGAATAGAGAAGGAGAGCAATTTGGAGTGAGAAGAAGTGAAAAACTAAGTTTTGTGAGGTTTCATGTGCGGGAAGAGTTGTTACACCTACAATTCTACTGCAACAATGTATTTGATGGGAAAATTTCATGAGATTTCCTCATTTAAACTCGGAAAGCCTAGGGATGTTTGCATGTCGCACAAACATTCACACATCATGCATGCATCCAATTGAAAAATTTACAAGAATGAGGTGGATGCCTAGTAACACTTTGTTAGTGTCTCTTATGGAGTTGAAACCATGAAATTCTAACTCATAAGGTCTTTGTCATAAATGTAGTGGGGTGTTATAAATGCAGCGGGCTAAATGCACAAATGTGAAATTGCCACGAGGTGCAATTTCACAACACAACACTATTTAATTATGTAAATTGCAATGTAATATGTGATATGAATATAAACAACACAAATATTTTTTCTATAATTCATTGTTTAGACTCTTTATTTTATTTTCTCTTTATATCTCTATGCTATGGAAATTCCTTTCAATTTAAAAATAAATACATTGTCTCTTGTTTTACAATTTTTTATGTTTTTCAAATATTATTTTTTCATAAGTTTTTCAAAAAATCTTATACTTTTGGTTTGTTGATTCCCCGCCCCCCCTTTTTCTTTGCTACTATGTGTTAAACAATAAGTGGTTGAACAACCAAATAAATTTATTTTGTTAGATGCAAGTTTGGTTTGTTTCTAACATAATTATAATTTATAACAAAGAAGAAATCATTAAACAATAAGCAACTCATAACTTTGGGAACTAAAAGGACATTAAATTCAAATTACCAAAGATATTCCACCATGAAAAAGCTATTCAAGTAAGGAAACATGGCAACTCATAGTGAATTGTTGTATGGTAAGAAAATCCAAGTTATTACAAAGACAACAAGCCCTCAAAACTCCAAATAATAGTCATTTTTAAAAGGTTCAAAAATTTCAAAGTAATGAAAAGTATAATTTCACTATAACAAAGAGATTTGCTTATTGTTAGCAGATTTTTCAAAATACAATGCATCAAGAAAATGATGTTCCTTAAATAAATCCTTGGAACATTTATACTCCCTTAGGTTTTTACATAAAATTACCTTTTCACCCTCAAGAATGTACCTTTGGAATTCTATAAACAACAATGATATTTTTATAAGCTAGAATAGACTTGTATAAATCAATTTTTTTTGCAATTGTAACATGTTTTGCATCCACCATGGATAAAATACCTCCCTAGAAAAAATAAACCAATCCAATTCTAGAACACAATCGAATGAACAAAAAATTAATAATCGAAAATTACTCTAGAAGATACAGCTCCACTCCAATTGAATGATAGTTCAAATGCTATTCCTTTAACCCTTTTGTGCATTTCTATTTTCATAATGTGGATGTGGTTAAGTGCTCCACACGACACTGAAGATAATACTATAAATAATTTTAGAATATACAAACCCCTTCCCATTCAATGACAGTTAAACTCTTCTTCTTCCCATAATCCTTTATTGTCATCTTTAGTGTTTCTGGTTTACATCCCATAGATCCTAAATATAGAGGCTATTAGAGTAATCATGCATTAGCTAATAATTAATTAATCTTAAATTGATTATTAGTCTAATTTATTCTTGTGAACTTAAGATAAACTTAGGAGTGATTTACTATGTTAACTAGAGAGCTATTATTAGATCATTTTGTCTCATTTCAAGATATTGACACTTGTCATGATCTAATCTGTTTACCATTTAGGGTTTCTCATATATAACACTCAACCTTGATTGTATTCTCTCTTTTTCTCTCTCGAGCTTCATACCATTTAATAGTCTCTTGCATTCTGTAGCTTTTTTTTGTTGAGGAATATCGCATTTTATTGTTTGCAAATCTCTTGCATGGAAGGCATCTTTGTTCATTGTTTGATCATGTGGCTCATTTTTTTTACAATTCTAAAAAAGACATGAATAATGGTTATGGGAATAACCTAATCAAATTCTTATATTTTCAAGAGTGTTCAATAAATTTTCCTAGAAATTTGTTGCACTTTTCAAAAAAATGGTACATCTATATAACTACAAAAAATCCAACTAATCACTGAGCCTTTATCTCATTAAACCATTACACCATAAAAGTAAACAAAACTTGAATTTACAAGTGCCAATATTTGTGTGAGATAGCTTTGTAAGTACATAGCTATTGCCTACAATATTGTAGGACCTTCATGTTAAAAAAAAAAAAATTCTGGCTTCTTATATATCTATAACTAAGGGTTCGAGGTGTGACTAATCATGCAACTTGCCACATCAACACATCTATTGTAATGAGTCTAAAATTTTACTTTTTAAATATTCAACCAAAACTTAATCATGGTATCCCTAGTAGTTAAACAAAAATATATCATTTGTTGCTTGTACAATAGCATATTTTTATTTAAAATAAAACTTATATGCAACTGAAATGGACCAAAAACCTATTGGTAACAATAAATCTTTGTTATCTCTATGTTTTATATTCAGCATAAATGGACCAATAGTTGAACACAAACAACTATTTATTGTTATAAAAACAAAACATGATTATTTAAAATATAACTTATATAAAAAAAAATGAACCAATAGTTGAACATTGAAACTTTTTGAAAATCGTTCACATTTAATGGGAAAATACATGGTATTTATTGTGTCCACCTTTTATATTTATGATAGGAAAAAAAAATGATATGAAATACTCCAATACTTGTACATTGCTATCCCAATAGTTGTACATAGAAGAACAATATTTTTTAGTATGTTAACAATACTTGTTTAAATGAGTGTTTATTTTAATAAATGAACATTCTATTTTATAAATAATACACTTAAAATGAATAGTTATGATATTTTATTTGAGACAAAAAAATTATTTCACTTATTCATGAATGTATTTATGTTTCTTTATATAACATTAATAGATTATGAAGACAGGGTGACCCTATCTCACCTATTCTTTTTACTATAATGGCTAAAAGCTTGGGAAGGAATCTTAAGAGATTGATCGAACAAAGGTCCCTTGTTGGTCTTAGTCCTTCTTCCATGAATTTGATATGTTCTCACCAACAGTTTGTTGATGACACTATGCTGATGGGTAGATCTTCCGTGAATGAGGCTAAGACTTTGAAAAAAACATTAGTTATGTATGAAAAGGTGACTGGGCAGAAGGTCAATAGACAAAAGAGTTCCATCTTTTTCTTCAATACCCCTAAGCATAGATAGGTCAAGATTGCTAGAATCCTTGATTGCAGGGTGGATTCCTTACCCGCTTCTTATCTTGGACTTCCGGTATGCCTCAAACCTTCAGACTTCTTTTGGTGCTCTTTGGTTGACATGTTTAGAAAGAAGTTGGCAGGCTGGAAAGGAGCTTCTTTGAGCCAATCTGGAAAAATTCAGCTTCTTAAAGCTTCTCTTCAGAATCTCCCAATTTATGCTTTAAGCCTCTTCAAAATCCCTACTAAATACGTAGAGGCCATTGAAAAGATCTAGAAAAGATTCCTCTGGTTGGGAGTGGAGGATAGTGTGAATACTAAATCTGCAAAATGTTAAGCCTCGACAAGAATAAGTTAAGCAAAACACAACAAATCTAATATCCCTATGAAATATTGCATCATGTTAGATATGCTAAATAAGCATATAAACAACATGAATCCAAATTTATCTCATAGTGGATTGGTGCTTCTATGGAAAGAAGCCCTTTCCCAATCCTTTGCTAAGCTCCATGATATTGATGATATGAAATGATATGAAGATATGATATGGATTCAAATGACAATGATATGGAGAAAGATCTAAAGATTGTGGAGTGGACAAAATTAGCTCTCCATTGAAGAGAGTAACTTTGGATCAAGTTGTGGAGGAGTGATACAATAGAGAAGCTCTCTATTTATAGCCAAGAAGGATAGAATAATGCCAAACATGGAGGATGTGGAACTAAAGATCCACCAATGAGAAGAGGCCACTTGTCAACTTGTGAATGGTTGAGGAATGTGCAAGTTTTGGCCAATGTGCCAAAGAGGGGGAGATTCAAATTTGAATTTGAGAGTTAAATGCTAAGTGGGGGACATGTAAGAGAGAAGTTATTGCCATGTTGTAAGGGACAAGTCAAATTTCCTTCATATTCAAACTTGAGGAATTTATAAATGAATTAAAATGCTTTATTGGTGCAAGTGGGAAAAGATAGAGGATGTGATGGGTGGTTAGATTAGATTAATCATAGTTCAATTAACTTAAGATGGTGATTAGGGGTTTTGATCCATTTGACTTAAAAATCAAGAGGGAGAAATATGGATTTTGAGATTTAATTAAATAAAGTTTGGTTTATTTAATTAAAAGGATGATGCAAAATAAAGGTTAATTAATTTGAGGAAGATGAATCTAGGAGATGATTTATGAAAGATGAAATGTTAGGATTTGATTGATTTATTTAAATGAGGTAATGATGAAGTGAATTTATTTAATTGAAGGATGAAATGTTAGATTTGATTAAATGAAGGTTATTTAATTAAACTAGTGGATTGAAATGTATGCATATTTTATGTGTCTACATTTTTTCCCCTCTTTGAAGCAATGTACTTGTTTCATTGGTTCAAAGAATAAATTTGCCACGAAAAAAATTCAAATTTTTTTTTTTTGGATGCCCCAACGGAAAGAAGTACATTAGTACATTGCCCCCTCAAGAGATCAAGTGAAAATATTCGATTTGAGGTTCAATCTCACAATAAAGAGGTTCAAAATGGATGGTTATGATGGTGATGCAAATGAGATGATTTTAAGATGCTTAGAATAACCAATCTATATTATCCTAAACAACTTAAATAATGATATGATGTGAGATGGATGAGATGGATGATGTGATATACTATGATTATGTAATGGTTGTTTTATGCAAATATATGATTTATGAGATGCTTAGACTAATAGATCAATATTATGATGATGAACATGCATGTAAGATGATATGCAGAATACTGATGGTTTGTGGATGCAGGATGGATGCACTGGTGATGATGATTAAATATTCATGACGTGATGTTAGTGCGGAAAAGAAGAAATTAGATGATGAAAAGAGGATCAAACAAGCCGACTTTATGAGAGATGATGATGAGAAATGGATGATTTGCTTATCAAGGATTGGGATTTTAAAAGGGATACTTACCTTATGTTTGATTACACATCTAGATACGATGCATCAAGGTATAAAGAACTAGGATGGTGTTGTACCTAGTGTGATGGACTTTGACTCAACAAACAGATATGAGTATTCTTGTTCACACTTGACATACGAAAACCTTTCTAGGATGTACCTAACAAAGTAAGTATTTGCCAAGTTATTTTACAAGAACGTCCAACAAGCACAGTAGAAAAAAGATAATGATAATTTCCCCATTCCTATCTCTCTAAATCCTTTGTTTAGATATCATCAAGAGGTCCTTGGAATGAGCGCAATAAGATAAATCAAAAGAAAAGATCAAGTACACAAATAATCCAATGTTCTTCATACCTCGAGCCAAAGGGATGTGTTTTATTTTAGGATAAGAATCCAAGTGATATCCAAAATGATGCCCATTGTCAGAACGATATATCCTAGGACATGTATTGTATAGGATGATGATGGTTTGATAAGTTGATTGACATGTTTGCAATTGATCAAGAGTTTGATGTTGTTTGCTTTTGATTATGCATTTGAATTTTGCTTTTGTTGATTGTTGTGATTGTTTCTATTTATGTTGCCAAAGCATGAAGGTGACAATTAGTTTATTATGGATGATTGATTATCGTGGGTGAAAGGGAGATGGGATGGATGAATTTTTTTCAAATATTTGGATGTTTTTTGATGTTTTGAAATATTTTGAGGCTATTTTTGGTATTTTTCAAGATTTTTACAAATGTTTTGATTTTTGATTTTTCAAATGTTTTTTGATTTTGTGAGATTTTATGAATGTTTCTGGATTTTGTGTCTCGGGGGCTTATCAAAGATGATCCTTGCCTACGTTTAAGCTCAGAGACAACCTAGTTTGGATTCTAATGTTTTTGATGTTTTTTGTTTTATGGATGTTTTTGGATTTTGATATGTTTTGGATGTTTTTGGATTTTCGCATGATTTTGATGATTTGGATATGGATATGCATGATGATATCAGTTCTTTGTTTGGGGATTTTGTTGAAAACCAAGCTAAGGTTGATTGATTATATCGATGGATTGATCATGATGACATTGTTGAGGATGCACAACAATGCAAGGATAGTGTTAAGCAACATAGTGATTAGGATGAATATCCCAAAGATGACAAGGGATTGATTGAATTTGATTGATCAGGATTCATGATGATAATAATGTTGAGGATACACAAAAATGCAAGGATAGTGTTAAGCAACACAAGGATTGGGAATGATATCCTGAGATGATGGATGGGTTGATTGGATTCGATTGATTAGGATTTTGAAGCTTGGTTTGAAACAAAAGATGTTTTGGATGATTTAATGTGACGTTGACATGAAAATTAGATGCATTTGATATCGATTGTTTGGATTGATGTTCAATTGAAGATGAAGCTTGATAAGGAATGTCTTCTCGTCAAAATATGCCATGGCCTAGTGATTTGGATTTTTTCTTACAATTAGTGGACCAATTTTATTTCACATTTTCCAATGTTCAGATCACCACATAAGTTTGAGGATATAGATCAATATTTATTCCCAAAGCAAGATGTAGATATTTGCCCCCAGTGTCTAGCAATGTATGGAATGTCATGGATAGATTCCTGGATAGGTGTATGGATGGATGGATATGGTAAGTATGTAAAGGATGCCAAGGATTATCTTGTGATAAGATAAGGTTTTTGAATAGAGTATGCTCAATTGGATAATGCTTCATGGCTCAGATAACATTGCATAGGATGAAAATGACTCATGTCAAGATGTTTACCATAAGCAAGCATAAAGTGTACCCCAAACTTTCATCAAGATCAAGATAACTTGGATGATGGATGCAAATGGATATAGATGGATTGGATAAATGGTTCATAGATGAAATGGATTTATTATAGTTGAGATGGATGGAATGCTGGATTTATTATGGATGGAATAAGACACTTTCACCTGAATTGGTGCACATAGATGCTTGATTCTACACATGACGCCTATTTTCTAGGTTTTCACCATGGTCTTGCCCAAAGCGCCACTGTAGTGGTTTTCGCTAGAGGATGATTTTTTCTCTTTACTATTTTCAATCCTTTTCTGATTTTTTTTTAGATTTTCATATTTTTTGATTTTTTTGTATTTTTTTGTGAAAGATTTAAAGCTCATGCTGAACCACAAGGTGTTGCTAATGTAGATGCTTCTGTCATAATGTGCCAGCAATATCCTGCTTGAAGAAGTTGCTTTGTTAAGATACGTGCACTTGAATGTAAATTTTGGGATTCCTGATTTTCTTTATTGATACTAGGGTTAACTCTATCTTTGTGCACACATCATGATAGAGTGCCTTCAGAATCCTTATGATGAAGGGTCATTGCAAATACACAGTCAATATGAGAATTGGATATCATGCGTGGAGGCATGGATGGAGTGTGTTTAGGGATAGGAGATGGATTGGTTGATAGTTTGGAACCTTTGACTCTCCAAACTTGGGAAGATGAGCAATGATGGGTGGATATGAAAGTGTGCATGGAATTAGGACCAATTGCTTGATACACTTTGTACGTTGCTTGAAAAGCTTGTTTTAATTTTGTGGACATCCTTGATGGATACTTTTCCCTTTTTTATTTTTCCCCATAGTTTCTTTGACTGATGGAGTTTGATAGGGATGATTTTTATTTGTATTCTTTGGTATCCATGTGTATTTAATTTTTCCATTATACTTCTTAGCTTCTTTTTCTTTGATAATGTTCTTTTTACTTTGATTCAATTCTTTCTTTTGACGTTGGTCTCAATTCATGGATGGGGTGATGGGTGGATGAAGATTCATGACGTGGCTGGTTGTAGTATTGGCAATGGTTTCACCATAAAGATTCTTCATGCTCCATATGTTGATGCTTGCATTAGATAAAGTTGCCCCTAGTATTGTGGTAGTGGCACCTTCATTCCTTGATTTTGCTTGTTTTGAGGGTCCCTATTTAGAATGCATTCTTTGATAATCAACCATTGTAGATGATGTTTCAATTTGATGCTCTGCTAACATTGAAATATCTTGTTTTGTCTGACCTGCTTCCTTGAGTGGATAATGTTGGATATTTTCATACATGATGTCCTTAGTCTGAATTTGGGATATATCTGATCCTGATGTTGACAACTCTGTTTGACTGTAGGAATCAATAACCTTCTCTTTTTGTGTAGTAATTTCAAGAGTAAAGGAATCTTCTTCTGAATGAAGATCATCTACCTGTCCATCCATAGAAAGCATATCATGGGTAGATGGAGGAGTATGTGCTATATGGATATGATCACCTTGTATAGATGAGAGTGTCCATTAGATTATTGTAGTAGCTTGGGGATACAAATTCTTGATCTTGAATGATTTCAGAATTGCTTTCGACATGCTTTGGATCAAGTTCTTGATATGGGTCAGCTTTAAAGGATGGATTTCTTATAAAGGTTTCTTGGATGTCATCATTAGGCATGGGAATTGGCTCAATATCGTCTTCATTTTTTAGTGGAATTGGATCAAATGTTGAGTTGAAGATTCCTTCAATATCTGCAACCATGAGATCGAAGGATGTCAATATGTCTTGGAAAGGACCATTGCTAGACTTTGGTGAAATATGTTGATCATACTTTGGAATGAATTATTGAGATATGCCCTCTAATTGGTTAGGTGATGTAGAGACATTTTCAACATGGTCATTGGTCGAATCCTGATCATTGTCCCCAATAGTTATGATTTTTTCGTGTTTGTGCTTGTGTTTGTTGGGTAGCTTGAGCAGCTTGCACGGCTTGAGAGGATTAATGAGCTTGTGTTGCTTGTTGCATGGCTAGATATTGCTGGATGGCCTTTTGGTAGGATTGGTGAGCTTTTAGCATAATGTTATATTGTCTTGCTACATTTGGTTTTGGTGGTAGTGGTGGTGGATTTGGAATTGTGTTGGATATGGTAACAAGTGGTTGAGATATGCTTGAAGCGATTGTTGTAGTGAGGGGTTGAGATGTGATGGGCATGATAGTGGTAGTTGGAATGATCAAAGTAATAGGGATGGTTGGAATGACTGAGGTGATAGGTCCTTGGGAGACCATATTTTGATTTAGGATTGGCATTGTTGTTTGATTAGATACCATCCGTTGGTGTGATGTCGATGGTATATTCAAAGGATTTGACGTGATGGTTTGATTGGTGTTAGGTAAAGGGGGAAGCCCTAAACCAAGGAATGATGTTGATATGGATAGTGGTGGTGGAGATGTCCCTTGGCACAATGGCTCAACTATTTTGGTAAGTGTAGCAATTTGATCTCGCCAAATTTGATCTTGATTTTGATCTTGACTCCCTTGATCTAGTTGATTTGGTTTTTGTTCAAGAAAATTTGGGATGCATACTTGTGGTTTTTGAATGGGATCATGGAAAAATTGATTTTGGACAATGTTCTGATTTGGGATGATGTTTAGATTTGGCATGATATGTTGAAATTGAACATTGTTTGTGTTGGGAATCACATCGCCTTGATTTAGGTAACTTTTATTTTGCATGGTGTTACCTTGAATTGGATTAATACATGGAGTTGTTAACATCTTGTTTGGACTTTGAACAACATTTGTATGATTCACAAACATATTTATCCCAAATTTTTCCAAGTGTGGATTCATGTTTAGTAATCTTGTATTTGGTATATTCACTTTTGGTATGTATGGATTTGGTGGAATGATGTTGTTCACTTGAAGATTCATGCATTGATTGTTTGGTTGATATATTTGTAAGTTTGGATCTAGATTTAAATCTACCATTGGGAAAGATGTTCCAAACTTTGATTTGGGCATACTCACATTTGTTATACCATTGAAATTCGTAGAAGGAAATGATCCCATGTATGGATTGTATAAGTGTGGGTTTTGATAATCAATTGGCATTGTAAGGCTTTGAAAGTTCAATTGATTTAGATTACTCATGATGTATGGATCAAGTTTATATTCCATGTTCTTCTTGTGTTTTGACCTTGTTGACCTCTAAGGTGTTTAGGACCAATGATGAGTTGAATGATGATAGGGGTGAATGATATGGATGTTGAACATTTAGGGACTTTGGATCAATGCTAGACTTAGGGTTTGATTGGATTTGGATAATGAACTTGTAAAACCTAAGATGTTAGATGTGATATGAGGATGAATTTTCTCAAAAGATTGCTAATTTAATTAAATGTATGAGAAAGGATGCATTCCCACACACCTAACTAAACAAATGATTTTGATTTGGTTTAAGGATGTACCTAAGTCTAGATAATGATGTTTCCAAAGCTCTAAAGTTGTTTGTGGGGTGTATTTTGATAGAGGTTTGGAATTTGGATGAAGTGTTTGATTTGATCCTAAATGAGCCTAGGAAGGACTTGTTTACGAGACCAAGATAGTGAAGAGCGTTCCTTTCTCTAAGAGTAATTCAAAATCAAAAGACCAATGTTTGCATGAAAATCGTATGACCAAAGATACACAAGCACATGTGTGGGGCTCAATTTGAGTTAATCTTGGTTAATGACTTGCTTTTACCACAAACACACTTCTTGCTTAGTTTTCAAACGGAATGTCTATGTCTCAATTCCATTTTCATTTCAAGAGCATAGTTTCCTATTGTTGACTTTGGAATTAACAAATCGAGATATAGGTTTTAGTGTTTAGAAACCTTCTAGGGATAAGAATCCCTAGGGACAAGCAATCACACAAACAATTTTCAAAGGTATTTGTTCCTCTCAAAGGGTTTGAAATTTTGATGATTCGTTGAATGTTGGTTTCAATGTTTTGGATACAAGCACTGTGTTTTCAAATTGACTCACAAGCAATATGACATCCTAGCTCAATTGGTATGTTTTTCTTGGTGGGCTTGCCTCATGCCCTTCATAGTAGAAGAGATGATTTTACATGCAACCAAGGAAAAAATATAAAGGTATGTTAAGAATTAAGTATTAACCTCTATATTTTAACCAAGATCGGACATGGCAAGTAACTTCATGGAATCTAAGTTCGAATGCACCACTTTGATAAACTTGTTGGATGGATTAGTTGGTTGCTACAAATAAGGGTTTTAGTTTATACTTTCCGTTCGTGGAGATTGACCCATACGGTGAGAGTCCCTTTTCAAATCCATCTTGTTAGAGCCAATCATGTGATACTGGCGTTTACTCCAATACCCACATTTATATCCCAGTTGGAAATACTCTTGGCTTTAGAGTGTTACCGATTAAGTCGTTCCCTTGGGTGAGTACTTTTTCCCCAAGGAAAACCCTCTAAGATAGACAAAAGTAAGTAAACATATTCATAGTTTGATCAACCTTCGTTTAGAAATGAAGGGAGAACACATGCAATAAGTTTACTCACACTCGCAAAGTGTTTTGTTCAAATTTTAAACCAAAAATGAAGTGTGGAGGTGATTGCTTTATCTCAACCTAAGATCACAAAAAATGCCTTTTTATTCTCAAGATCGTTCTAAAGCGTGAGAGAAGCGCATACGTCCTTTTCAATAATATTAGTTTAAGTAAGCAATCACAAAAAAAAAGTTGCACATGTTCATTTTAAATCCACAAAGCAATGATTTTGATTCATTTTAAAGCACCAAAATGAAGTGTGAATTGATTTGTTCAATTTTAGCCCAAAATAAAGTTTAGTTAGTTTTTAAGGTTCAATTTTAGCACAACTTTGAAAAAGAATCAAACAATGATTGATTTTACACCCAACTTTGAAGTGAGTTGTTCTAAAATAGAAAATTAAGGCACAGTTAGGAAGCTCCAAGAATTAAAAAATGCTTTGTTAACTTCAAGTTCCAATGCTCAATTTTGCTTCATTCCAATATTGCTTGCTTTTTCCTTAAACCACAGTTTCTTTCTTGATGCAAGACCCCTTCTCATGCAAAATCTTCTTTAAGATGCCTATTCAAATCCAACACCATGTTCATCAAATACACAAACTAGAACACATGTCCAAAAGAAAACATCTCAAGATTCTGCACACATTGAGTTGTGTTGTCCATGATGCCGAGCAGACAGGAAAAATATCATGGAACCCATATTCTTTCTGTCGAGAAAATATTGGTTGCGAGTCAAAATTTGTTCAGGCATGTGGTGAGAAATGTTTGAATTGTCAGCGAGGAACATATTTCTTGGTGAAAGATGCTACAAAATTAAGGCCATTGAAGAAAAGGCTATCCAACCTCGAGGCTATGTCACGTCCCCACAGTCAAAGTACAAAAATCAGAGGAAGGGGTTGCTAGCAATGCCATTAAGAGGCATGGCCATCCATTAAACTTGGAAAAGGACGCAGGGATTTCATCAAACGTGAAGGAAAAAAGACTATGAGATAAATGCAATAAATAGGTAAGGCACACACTTGACTAAGTGGGTGCCAATGCCATTAATAAGCATGGCATCCCTGCCCGTGGACAACTGGAAATTCTAGTTCGAGGGTTATTTTCCCATTCAAAGACCATAATCTTTTACCCACTACCTCATTAAAGAGGCATTTTGAGTAGAAACGTGAGGAAGGGGGAAGCAGGTACGCGGGAGAGGAAGAAAAGAAAATGTGTGGAGAAGGAAAATCTGAGTGAGAAAGGATGATAGGAAAATCAGAGGAGAAGACAAGAAGAGGTGAGGGAAAAGGCTTGAAATCCTTCCAAGAAACATGGTCCCATGAAATGCAGTGGTTGCAGAATATGCACAAAAAAAAAACATCCACAAGTTTAAATAAGCTAAAGTACGTATATGAGATAAATGCACATATTAGAATGTGAGGAAAATGTACAAAAATAAAATTTCTACAAAGCTTATACAAGCAATGTATATGCATGAGATAAATGTACAAATCTAGGATTGGGAATGCACATTTTTCTTCCTCTAAAAAAAACAACTAAAAAGAGTATTCACTTGATTTCAAATGATATGCATTATCAGCACCTTAAGCTAAAATATAACCTATGAAGAAGCCACCACCCAAGACCAACTCCAAATGTGAGTGTACAGTGGTAGTGCTGCAGCTCACGTTTTCATAGCTGAAAGATTTCAGCCAACCATAGTATTGCAAAGGCACAAACCAAATGAACCATTGAATGAAGTGGTTGGCATTTCCCCACGAGATTTTTTTTTTAATTTTTTTAATTTTTGTTACAACATAGAGTCAGTTTTATATAATGAAAGAATTTGAAGAATCTCAAGGTGTTATGAAAGATATTGATCATGAATATCTAGAAAACTAGGAAACCTCATATGCTTTAGCTTGCTTGAAAGAATTGGCAAACCAAAATTTAAATGCAAATAGAGTAATGCGCATATGTAGATAACCAATGAGATTTATGCAATACAAACAAACATCTTTATGAAAAAGGTTGAAGAACTAAGAATTCCAAGAGTACAAATTCTCTGAAATCCATATGAAAAGTAAATTTGTAAATCATACAAGAAAAATAGAAATGAAACGTATTAATTTCGCCCTCCTTCTAGTGCCATTTTGTGGATACTAAATTTGCAAAATGTTAAGCCTTGACAAGAATAAGTTAAGAAAAACAAAACAAATCTAATATCCCTATGAAATATTGCATCATGTTAGATATGCTAAATGAGAAATTAAAAAAATAAGTAAAGCTAAATAAGCATATAAACAACATGAATCCAAATTTATCTCATAGTGGATTGGTGCTTCTATGGAAAGAAGCCCTTTCCCAATCCTTTTCTAAGCTCCATGATATTGATGATATGAAATGTTATGAAGATATGATATGGATTCAAATGACAATGATATGGAGAAAGATCTAAAGATTTTGGAGTGGACAAAATTAGCTCTCCATTGAAGAGAGTAACTTTGCATGAGGATTGTGGATCAAGTTGTGGGGGAGTGATACAATAGAGAAGCTCTTTATTTATAGCCAAGAAGGATAGAAGAATGCCAAACATGGAGGATGTGAGACTAAAGATCCACCAATGAGAAGAGGCCACTTGTCAACTTGTGAATGGTTGAGAAATGTGCAAGTTTTGGCCAATGTGCCAAAGAGGGGGAGATTCAAACTTGAATTTGAGAGTTAAATGCTAAGTGGGGGACATGTAAGAGAGAAGTTATTGCCATGTTGGAAGGGACAAGTGAACTTTCCTTCATATTCAAACTTGAGGAATATTCTTCCAAAAATGCCTTGTTGAAGGAAAATAAGGAATTTATAAATGAATTAAAATGCTTTATTGGTGCAAGTGGGAAAAGCTAGAGGATGTGATGGGTGGTTATATTAGATTAGTCATAGTTTGATTAAATTAAGATGGTGATTAGGGGTTTTGACCCATTTGACTTAAAAATCAAGAGGGAGAAATATGGATTTTGAGATTTAATTAAATAAAGTTTGGTTTATTTAATTAAAAGAATGATGCAAGATAAAGGTTAATTAACTTGAGGAAGATGAATCTAGGAGATGATTTATGAAAGATGAAATGTTAGGATTTGATTGATTTATTTAAATGAGGTAATGATGAAGTGAATTTATTTAATTGAAGGATGAAATGTTAGATTTGATTAAATGAAGGTTATTTAATTAAACTAGTGGATGGAAATGTATGCATATTTTACGTGTCTACATAAAGAAAGAGAATGCCTCTTATATGGTGGGATTAGTTTGCAGATTGAATACATTGGGGGGTTTAGGTCTCAGAAAAATTAGAATTATTAACAATACTCTCCTAGCCAAACAAATATGGAGATTTTTCTCGTCTGGTGGAGAATGGAAAGATATTTTAAAAAGTAAATATATGGTTGACAGAATGACCCTCAAAGCTTTGTTGGATTCTTCTGCCCTCCCACATGGTTCAACTTGCTGGAATGATATGATTGCTAGTAGAAAAATTCTAGAATCAGGGACAGGATGGTACATCAAAAGTGGCAATCAAGTTAGATTTTGGGAGGATAAATAGCTCTTTAAGGAACCCCTTATTAATATTGAAAGATTCAACAGATGGGCAGAGCAATGTAAAGCTGCTTTCGGGGAACTTGGCAAAGATTATTGGTTTGAAGGAGACTGCGTGAACTTATGTGTGATCAGTCAGGATTTGGCTATGCTTCAATCCTCCTTAAAGGCTTTCAGCTTGGGACAAAATCAACACGATGACACCCTTATCTGGATGGATAACCCTTCGGGTAACTACTCTATCTCTTCGGCTGTCTCTTTGCTGTCCCTTTCTCAAGCACCCCCTTCGCTTCTGGTCTAAAGCTTGGATTAAACACCTAACTCCAAAAGTTAATATCTTCTTCTGGATAATGCTTCAGAATAAGGTTCTCATGGTGGAAAATCTTTGTAAATGGGGATTTCTAATCCCCAACAAATGCTACCTCTGTAAGAGTGAGGCAGAGTCAGCCAACCACTTGTTCGTCCACTGTCTATTTGCTGTCTTAATCTGGGGAAAATTATTAGCTTTCTAGAATCTCTCCTGGGTATTCCCCTAGACCATTAAAGAGTTCTTCTTACAATGGAAAGCTCCTACTCAAAATCCCTATATTTGAAGGTTATGGGCCTTCTTATTTCCTTTTGTTGCTTGGGGTGTATGGAAGGAACACAATAATAGAATTTTCAGGGACAAGAAGATGTCAGGGAATAATGTATTTGAGAAAATATTTAGACAGATAAAGGAAAAAATTAATGTGATTCCTCAAAAATCTCTTAATCTGGAAGTTGTGGTGTGCATTCCCTATGATTTAAGGATAGCAAAAGATTGGAATATTAAAGTGGAAATTTCTTCTACTTCTAAGCCAACTAAGAAAAGCAAGGAGGGTGTTCACTAGACCTTTCCCCCAAATGGCTAGTCTAAGGCCAACTTTGATGGAGCTGCAAAGGGTAACCCGAGTTTGGCTAGAAGTGGAGGTGTTCTAAGGGATTCAAATGGAAACTTTATGGTGGCTGTGGCTATATCCCTTGGCCATCAAACCAACCATGTGGCGGAGGCTATATAGGAGCTTTTCAAGTTTTAAAGTTAGCTTATAATCTTAATATAAAAAACTTATGGCTTGAAGGAGATTCTAAAAATATTATTGACTGTCTTTTAGGAAGGACCCCACCCTCATGGATGATAAATAATTGGATAGATGAAGCAAATTCTATTCTAGAAAAAATTGAAAAGGTTAAAGTTTCACATGTCTATAGGGAAGCTAACAGTGTGGTAGACTCCTTTGCGAATGAAGGGGTTAGGAAGAAAGGACTGAACACGTGGCATAATTGTAGGGACTTGAAAACCGAAGTCAGGGCATTACTAGACTATGATGTTATGCATGGGAAAGAGGAAAATATAATTAATGATTAAAGAGAAAGGGGCCAGGTACATCAAAATCAAGAGATTTTATGGGGCCGCGTCATGTTACTTAGAAGGGAAGAAAATGCAACATGCTTTGTGGGTGCATTCCATAACAGTTGCAAAATTCTGCAATAGGTCCTCGATGCTGGTAGAGTCTACAGTAAGGAGCAATTGAAAATGGGGGGGATAGGAAAAGAGTTGAGCCTAAAATCTATGAGGTGCACACTAGGAATGACAAGGTTTGGGAGCAGATTGAAAAAGGTGGGCTGGTCCATATCTGGAAAAACTTCATGGGACCAACTCTGTGGCTATGGATTACTTTGAGAAGAATTGGAACAATGGCAATATCATTCTCTTTGGAAGAAAGGTGAAGCTGGACGAGAAGATTATAGGGGAAATTACTGGAATGTCTACTGAGGGCGTGAAGTTTTATCATGACAGAAGGTTCTCTGGAGAGGTAGTCATCAAATTTCCTAAGAAGGACAAGGAGAAATTAAAATTGGTTAAAATCTCTAATAGCTACTTCAAAATTGATACTATCAAGGCGCTGTGGAGAAAGGTACTTCGTGTTATCATGGAGTATATCACCTTGGATGAGAGATTTACTAGAGTGTATGGGCATTATTTTGCCATTCTTAACCACTTCTACCATAAGGTAAAAATTGTGTTGCCTCACTACTTGTTATGTTCACTGAGTAATAGCCTTGAGGACCATAGGAAAAACCCCAAGAGATACCCCATTCTTCATCTTGGTCTTATAAGGTTAATTTATAAACACTATCAAAACATGTCGGCTTTATCTAAACCTGTGGCCTCTTTAGAGTCTGAGGACTCTAATACCGATAGTGGGGGTTCAGAAACTCAACCAAAAAAGGAGAGAATTGTTGAAACCCACCTGTCCTATGAGATGTTTGGTAAGAAAACCCAGTCTAAAAAACCCCAGTTTGCTAAAGCTAACCCTAAGTCCTTACCCGGCTACTCTGCCCCCTTAAAGAATCTTTCTTTTAAGGGCTCCCCTACCAACAAGCTGGTTTCCTATTCTATGGATTCCATAGAAGATAAAGCTAAGAACCTTGAAGCCAGTAGAAATTATGTGCCTTCCCCTCCTACCTCTTTCAGACTCGAAGGTACCAAATTCCCTAACTTCCCCAACCTAGGTGATGTAAATCTCATATTCGATCAAGTTTAGTTTGGTGACATTCTAGCCTTTGCTAGAAACGACATCAGTGAAATTTTTAAGGTCTTAAAGTGGGCCTATAAGGAAATTAATGAGCTGAATCAAAGAAATAGGGATTTGTATAGTAAGTTGGAGGAGTTGGAGCTGAAGCTAGCTGCCTGTTGGAATTGTAAAATTTTGAAAATTTCATGGCTATCTGTACCCATGAGTTTCCAAAGAAGTCCATACCATGAGTACAAGAATCTGATTTGCATAACATGTTTTCCCATGATTTAGTTTGTTTTCATCATTTGGTCCCATATAATTCACCTAGCCTTGAGCATTTGAATGTGTAAACCATATCAGCGTAACATGATGCAAGTCTTGCCGATCCATTATGCATTTTATACTAATGTATGTCTTTTTGCAGTCTATCGGCAAGACATCAGGAATGTCTTACCGATGAGATTTTAGTTCAGGATTCATATTGACATGATGCAGTTCACAGGCTCAGCAACAACGTGATCCTATCAGCAAGATAATGTTCATCAGAATAAGTCATATCGAGCTCATTTGTGTCTTACCGATCGAGGCATAAATTGACTGTCGGCAAGACAAGAGCCATTAGAGTAGTGTCCTGTAGCATTCGTTTAGTCTTGCCGATAAAGTAGAGGTAGATCCTGTCGGTAGTATAATGTCATCGGGGTGAGTTTGAGGAAGTCTTGCCGACTTACCATATCACTATAATGAGGATACATCGGTAGGTGGACTTAGCGATATTCATGGTCTTGCTGATAATGAAATTCATCGACTAGACTTAAGCCATCAGTGTAATGTTCTGGAGTGTTCACTTGGTCTTACCGAAATGTTCGAAGGAAGTTTTACGTCATTGTCATCAAGATGAAGTCGGGGAGTCTTACCGACCCCCTATGTCACACTGATAGAGTTGTATGGGATACAGACTTGGTGATGCATCTGGAAGAAATTATCATCGGTGAGACTTGCTTCATCGGTGAGAGCTAAGAGAGTCATGCCGAATGAAGTTCCATGAGCAGGAAAACCACTATGTCTCGGCGATCAGAATTGACGAAGGAAAAATATCAGTAAAACATGATGTAAGCGGAGGAATGTCTGCCCGACCCTCAATGTCACAGTGATACTTAAGACTGATAGGCTAACTATCGGGAAGACTCGTAACATTGGTGTAATTGCATGACACCATAGCAACATATAATTTATTGACTGTTGGTAAGACTCGAAGTATCGGTGGGACTGCAAGACATCAAAGCAATATATAATATGTGGTAGTCAGAGGGACTCAAGGCATCGATGGAACTACAGGATGTCTTTGCGGGTGTCTGATGAAAATTTGAAAAGCCTGAATACAATAGATCGCCAAGATTTGAATATGAAAGGATGTGTGCTTTAGAATAGCTGATGTATAAATACCCATTTTTGACAGCGAATAAAAAGTATGGGGGAGAGTGTAGCGCTCGGAAAATTATAAGCAAAAAAAACATCTTAAATTGTTTGATCCATTTCACAAAAAGGTTTTCAAGAAAGTAATATCATTCATAAAAACTTTCCCAAATGAGCTCAATAAAAGAGAATTAAATTTCATTTTATGTATGTAAATAATAACATTGTAATTTATCAAGATTATGCACATGGTAAAAGTATATCACAAATTTTCATATAAACATGTTCATCCAAATTCGGAAGGGATCAATAATTCCAATAGATACATCTTTTTCAATGCTACGTCATAAAACTGAAATTCTACATATCAATGCTACATTAGACTCTTTCATGCAATACTTCTATTTCAAGTTTCAGTAGTAAATGTCAAATACATATACATATACAATGGGCTTTACTAGCCATTTCAGAATGATACACAAGAACATCAATGGCAAATAAAACTCTAAACCTCCAACCGTCGTGACACCATCAGTCTGCTTGCAAGCTAGGGCCAAGAGTGTGATTCAGGCACCTTTTCCACCCAACCACGAAGTACATGACTTCCCCGGGTTCCTTCCTAACTCGAAGGAATCCCCGGCCCTGCATAAAGGAGCCTAGCAACCTGACACAATAAAACAAGAGGGAACTCTTGATGCATGCCTGGTGCCTATATGTATTTCTAACATGAGAAAACATATTTCTTGCAACAGGAGGTGGCATAGACTCAAATACATATATATTTCTAGGCTTTTAAAACAAATCCATCTATTTCAATGGTACAAGTGCTTGGCCAAGCATAAATAAGATAAGCAAATGGTAGTTTCAGAAAAGGTAAAACTACCATCTCTATGGATTCACCTTCGGCATCCTGTCCTGGAAGTTACCAAAAATAAAGTTTAATCAAGTGCAAAAGCAGAAAGTTGTGCATTTTCCATACATGTTTCATGCATTCTATTGATTCTAAAAGAATTTTCAAATGAGAATTTCAAAACATCTTTTGAATTACATTGGACAAAAGAAAATAAAAGGTTGTAAGTTCAATATTAAGTAATTCTTTTCTGATTTGGTAAAGGACTCTGTTTTCACTCCAAGCTACTCTTTGGAAAATGTAAAAATTGCATGTACGTCATGATACTATCAGTGTACGAACACAAGTGGAGGAATTAATTAATTCTTTTGTATGAAACAGTGTTCACATATTTATGTATATATTTCTACTCTTTCCAAATTCAAGTTGATTTGAAAGTGAATTTCTCAATTTACTATAGGTTTCTGGTTATTAGTAATATACAGAAATAGGGCAATTCTTTCAGAATAACAGAGGTTTGAAAGAAAAACTTGCATTTGAATTTTATATTGTATACCATTATTTAGGAATGTACATCTGTATGTAAGCATAAGACAGTGTGATCAAGAAGATTTTTAGTTTACATGTTTTCTCAGAGGTATTCTTTTTTCTCATTTCCAGCTTCAAAATTACTGAGATGTTTGTGTATTTTTGACAGAAATCATATCACATTCTGAAGATGGTTTTCTTGTTCAAACTTGCATTTATGTATATATGTATGAATATATATATGTATATATATACATATACAGCTGAGTGTATATATATATACATATATAAATATATATATATGCTTTAAAGAAAGAAATACTGATTTTCATAACTATTCTCACATTTTCAGGCTGTGCACAGAGAATAAAAATATTATACAGGGTTCTATACAGGTGTTGAGCACCACAAAGGGTACTGGGAGGCCTTGCCTCTCCCATGGGGAGGGCGCGGGTTGTGAGGAGGTCATGCCCCCTCCACAGGCAGCAGCCTGTGGAGGGCGCGAGCCTCCCCATTGAGCCGTGCCCTTCCTATGGGAAGGGCTGGGGATTAAATCCATCCCCTCCCCCTACAGTTAAACAATTTCATAACACAAAAGAAAGATTTTTCCCAGTATTACACTGCATTTAAATTTATTTGAAAAGAATTTTGAATTAATTTTTGGTAAAAGTTTTTCTTGCAAGATTATATGCATATATATATGTATATATGCACAGGAATACAGATTCCTATGTATATATATATGTATATATATATATATTTATATATGTTTTCAGATACAATTGAGAGCAGTTAAATGATTTGCAACCTTTGCAACAGAATGAAACCCTAATCTGGAGGAAAGAGATTGGGTATTCTCTCTATAATGCAACAAATGAGAAGAAGGCTTTTACCCATATTCAAAAATAAAATTGGAAGAGATTTCTTAGATATTTGTAATCATTTTCATAGAATGATGCATTTCATTTCTCCAATTTCTTACTAAAATTTAAACTGATTTAAAAAAAAACAAGGAATGGAAATAACCTAGCAGATTTCTCCAGTTGCAGATGCCTAGTATTACCTTTTTGTCTCCCTCTTCCAGAGCCCTGGTTATCTGTCTGAATAATGTTCTCTTATCTCCCCTTAAAGCTTTATTCCTCCTTCCGAGGGTCATGCAGACCATTTCCAAACGAAAGATAAATTTTACATGCAAAATCCAGAGATCGCCAATTGCTGAAAGCATTGTTGGTTTTAAGGAGAATTTCCTAGAGCCCAAAGTTTTCTCGGGACTATTCATTTCTCCCAATTTTGGACTAAGGTTTTTAAACATATGCAAACAAAGATATTTCCACCTTTTAATATGCAAACCAAATATTTCTTCCTTATCATATGTAAATATAATATTTTTCACTTTATTCTTAATTTCCTAATTAGAGCAGATTTTCTTTATTGCACAAAAATAAATGGAATAAACTAAATAAAATAAACCATAATCTTTTCACAACTTTTATGGATAATTAAGTTATATTTCAATTTTTCTATGTTATTATTTTTTTATCGATTACTTATTCAAACCATTTATTCCTATATGTAATCAATTTAAAATAATCATATTGAAATAGACATGGCCTAAATGCAACTACATGATTTTAGGTGCTGTGTGTGTGTGTGTTCGAGAGCTCCTCCTCTTTTACCCTATCGGGAAGCTAGCCTTCTTTTCCTCAATCACACTCTTGGTCTTCGACCACCTACAACTCAAATGTACTCAGGCGTGCAACAACGAAAATGTATTAGTAATCAATATAGAAATATAAATCTAAGAAATAATTAAATCAACACTTCTATTTTGTTCTATCTTGTATATTATTCTTTTTTAAAAAAAGGCATTCATAATCCCAGAAGCAAATATTTTCCTACGTTTTCATACACCAAAGCATTGTATTATATTATATTACTCTAATCATGCATCATCATTCATATAATAAATCCCCACAAAGTCATGGTCAAAACAACATCAAGGTCTGAGACGTGACACAGAGACAGTGAGTAAAAAATATAGTAGGATACAAAATATTGATAATTTTGAGACTATGATGCATGTCTAAAACAATGGAGATTTCAATTGAATTTATTTGAAGTGATGACATTTTTCTGGTTTCAATTGTTTGTAGTGTTAATTTAAAGTATTGTTGAAGTTGTGTCCAAGGTTGATGTTTTCTTATTGTTTAAACTGATATATCAAGGATATTTTTTAGTTTATCAGTGCACATTTGTTGTATCTGTATGATTGGATTAATTGGTTCTTTCAAGGAAAGATTAAGTCCTTTTAGTCATAGTAATTAGGAAATCTCATTTGGATCATTAAGAAGAACTCAGTAGTCACATACTTGCATGCTTATACCAGTTATAAACTTAAAATTGTATTGCAAACAATTTGAGTATCTGCCAGAAAGAAGTTATTCATTTTAGGTTTTCATTTGACTCCGTGCACCCAATAAGGCACTAGTATCTACTATTTCATTGTTTAATTTCATTCATTTTTACATATGAACACATTAAATTTAGCCTTGATATTGCTTAGACAATTTGTACCAAAATAAAACTCATTTATCCACTCCCATTTTCCAGTGTGGGTAAATTGCTTTAGGAGATAAATAAAGGTCAATTCTGCCTCATTGTTATAGATACACCCGCCTAGGTATAGCAGCACTTGAAGAGTAGAAGGTTCAATTCATTTGGCCTTGTCTGTTACCTTGAAATGTATCTAGAGATTGGCAACCTCTAGAGGTATTTTGCCTGCGTTTTTGAGAGCTAACAAATTGGCGACTCTCCTGGGGAAAAAATTATTGCAGGTTATCTTGTTGAAGATCATCATATAGTCATTGAAGAAAGATTCATAATTTGAGAAGTTTTAGAAAAAAGTGATTCCGCTGAGGAAAATAAAAAATAATTTTAAAAGAATCATTTTCCTACTTTTGGAAAAGTAGGTGGCGACTCTAGTAAAAACTTGATGAAGAATGGATAGTCAATTTGTGTATGGAACAAAAGAATATTTTAGAAGGCAACAGTCGATAAAAGAAATTAAAGAATTGAAAAAGCAACAGCTGCAATTGGAGAAAGAAACACTACAATTGAACCAACAACTGTTGCAATCAAGAAAATTCTGCAATAAGAATGAATACACAAATGCAGGCAGGCATTGGACCCCTCAAGCATCTCATAATACAATTGAGAATTTTCACAATGAAGGTAATGCACTTTATTCACAACAAGATAGTTATTCACCACAGTTGTCAAAGCAAATAAATTCTTATCCAGTCCATCCTAGACAAAGACTGGTAAGTTATCAAGATTATCAATATAATCAATGTCAAGTGCAACACAATTCCAACCCACTTGGAAATGTCAGTCAAAATCTACAATAGGGTACATATCCGAACCAACAATCTGTGAAGAAAAATGATGAATATTTCAAAAATATTTTGGATGCCTTTCTTGACATAAGAAGATATACAAGATAATTTGGGCGTTCTTTGCTCTGTAGAATGGCAGATATTTGTAGGAAAATACCTATTAATTTCTCACCTAATAGGTCTGAGATCATTAAGTAGTTCATGAAAGTGTATGAGCAAAACCCAATTTATTGGCCTGAATCATGGATACCAGTTTCTCTTGATCAATTAGATGAATGGATTGATATTGTAGATAGGAAAAGGTATGAAGACAATGGTGACATCATTGATAAGGATGGAGAAATTAATCTAACAATGCATTCAATAGAAAAACCAGGCGCAAATGAAAATGATTCATATGATAGCCTACACGATGAAGATAAAGATACAAGAGACCTCTCTTGCATAACAGATTGTGACAGTGCATGTTATGAGGGATCCAATGAATATTTAGATTGTGAAGATGAACCTGTGGATTATGATTTACAACAAGGTGATTCTTGCAGTTCTTGTAATGATCAAGAGGAAGAAGCAATGGACAATGCAGGTCCATTTGATAGTGAACAAATAATTCCTCCAGCTATAGTTGAATACCATAAAGACGCATTTGATTGGGAAGTGGGAGAAATAATGGAAGATATGGAAGAAGAAACATGTTCACTCAGTAGTGAGCAAATTTCAGATTTGCTAACTCTTGAATACTATAGATGTGCACATGAAGGTGATTCTGAAGTCCTGTGTCCATCCTACATTTGTTTTGATAGTGAAAGTTCTTTGTGCAATGATTCATATGACTCCATGTGGATTTCTCAAAATGACGGAGAAACCTTTGAAGCTGATCAAAAATCTATATCTATTCAAAAAGAAGTATGTAATTTAGAGATTTTTGGCTCATGTGGAGAAGACATTTATTTGCATACCAAGGATGATAGAAGTTCAACATTGATTAGTCCAGATATGCATGATAATGAAGATATGAATCATAATACAATGTCATCTCCAAATGGTGATATGGAAGAGGTGCAAAATGTCTAAGATATGTTTGTCTCAAATTGTGTTGATATGACATAATTTTTTGATTTTCAAGAGAAGCATTTTGATGGTAAATTGTTAGTACAGCTGGGCGATTGTTTTATAATACATGACAATGAGCAAGATAATGAGAAATATTGCATTGAATATGTATATACATTGTATGTTGAAGATAATAGAGATTTTTCTCATGATGATGGAGAATATGAACTACAGAATGGTGAAGGGAATTTGGGCCAAGCTGAGCACAATGATTTTCTGAAAAATTTCAATAATAGTGACAAGGAAGATTGCATAAATGTCTTCAAGAAGAATCTGGTGAATTCAAAGCAAAACCAGGTGTTTGACAAAGGAAAGTATGGGCCTTTCTTTTGGGTGGCGTTGAGCCATCATTTACCAAAATGAATTCTAATTTTGTTGCCAAAGGAATACAAAGGATTAAGGGTTGCCAGTGCATGGACAACTCTTGACATTCCTCTCAAAAAATTCTTCTCCATGCACATTAGTTTAGGAAATAAAAAGGAACAGGAATTGCCAGTACATGGACAATCTTGAAATTACTTCTTTTAAAATAAATCTTTCCATGTACAGTAGTATAGGGTCATGTTCATCCCCATTTCCATTCATTCCATCATGCTCACTGGTCCATCACGTTGAGTTTGGTCTGCTCACCAAGAAATTTGGATCCTTGCAATGATCTCATAATCATTCATCCCTAGATGGAGCCACTGTTGGAACTGTAAAATTTTGAAAATTTCATGGCTATCTGTACCCATGAGTTTCCAAAGAAGTCCATACCATGAGTACAAGAATTCGCTTTGCATAACATGTTTGCCCATGCTTTAGTTTGTTATCATCATTTGGTCCCATAGAATTCACCTGGCCTTGAGCATTTGAATGTGTAAACCATATCGGCATAACATGATGTAGGTCTCACTAATCCATTATGCATTTTATACTAATGTATGTCTTTTTGCAGTCTATCAGCAAGACATCAGGAATGTCTTACCGATGAGATTTCAGTTGAAGATTCATATCAGCGTGATGCAGTTCACAGTCTTAGTGACAACGTGATCTTATCAGCAAGATAATGTTCATCGGAATAAGTCATATCGAGCTCATTTGTGTCTTACTGATCGAGGCATAAATTGACTGTCAGTGAGACAAGAGCCATTGGAGTAGTGTACTATAGCATTCATTCAGTCTCGCCGATAAAGCAGGGGTAGATCTTGTCAGTAGTATAATGTCATTGGGGTGAGTTTGAGGAAGTCTTGCTGACTTACCATATTGCTATAACGAAGATACATCGGTAGGTGGACTTAGCGATATTGAAGGTCTCACCGATAATGAAATTCATCGGCCAGACTTAAGCCATCGGTGTAATGTTCCGAAGTGTTCACTTGGTCTTAGCGAAATTTTCAGAGGAAGTTTTACATTGTTGTCATTGGGATGAAGTCAAGGAGTCTTACCGACCCCCTATGTCACACTAACAGAGTTGTACAAGATTCAGACTTGGCAATGCAAGTGGAAGAAATTATCATCGGTGAGACTTGCTTCATTAGCGAGAGCTAAGACAGTCATGCCGAATGAAGTTCCATTGGCAGAAAACCACTATGTCTCGGTGATTAGAATTGACGAAGGAGAAATCTAGGCAAAACACGATGTAAGTGGAGGAACGTCTACTCAACCCTCAATGTCACAGCGATACTTAAGACCAAAAGGCTAATTGTCGGGAAGACTCGTAACATTAGTGTAACTGCATGACACCATAGCGACATATGATTTATTGATTGTCGGAAAGACTCGAAGTGTCGGTGGGACTATAGGACATTAAAGCAATATATAATATGTGGTAGTCGGAGAGACTCAAGGCATCGATAGAACTACAAGATGTCTTCACAAGTGTCTGATGAACGTTTGAAAAGCTTGAATACAACAGATCACCAACATTTGAATATGAAAGGACGCGTCCTTTTGAATAGCTGATGTATAAATACCCATTTTTGATAGCAAATAAAAAGTAAGGGGGCAGAGGCAACGAGTAAAAAATACAGTAGGATATAGAATGTTGATAATTTTGAGACTATGATGCATGTCTAAAACAATGAAGATTTCAATTGAATTTATTTGATGTGATGACATTTTTCTGGTTTCAGCTATTTGTTGTGCTAATTAAAAGTATTGTTGATGTTGTCTCCAAGGTTGATGCTTTCTAATTGTTTAAACTGATATATCAAGGATATTTTTTAGTTTATCAATGCACATTTGTTGTATCTGTATGATTGGATTAATTGGTTCTTTCAAGCAAATATTAAGTCCTTTTAGTCAGTCATAGTAATTAGAGAATCTCATTTGGATCATTAAAAAGAACTCAGTAGTCACATCCTTGCATGTTTATACTAGTTATAAACTTAAAATTGTATGCCAAACAATTTGAGTATCTGTCAGAAAGAAGTTATTCATTTCAGATTTTCATTTGACTCTGTGCACCCAATAAGACACTAGTCTCTACTATTTCATTGTTTAATTTCATTCATTTTTATATATGAACACATTAGATTTAGCCTTGATATTGCTTATACAATTTGTACCAAAATAAAACTCATTTATCCACTCCCATTTGCCTGCGTGGGTAAATTGCTTTAGGAGATAAACAAATGTCAAATTTGCCTCATTGTTATAGGTACACCCGCCTAGGTCTGGCAGCACCTGAAGAGTAGAAGGTTCAATTCATTTGGCCTTGTCTGCTACCCTGAAATGTATCTAGAGATTGGCAATCTCTAGAGGTATTTTGCCTGTGTTTTTGAGAGCTAACACCACCCTCACCAACGAAGAAGGAAAACTGAATAAGAGCAGCATTGGTAAGAAAGGAGGTGATATTGAGGAGAATTACAAGTCTATGGAAGAGGAAATAACTAAAATAAAAAATAATTTGAAAACAGTCATGGAACAAAATTATAAAATGGCTAGGCACAATGCCATTATTATCAATGCTATGTCTAAAAAGCTGGAAAAAACACAACAGGGTTCGCTGGTCGTAGACTTGGAAGAGAACAAGGAAAGCAAGAATGAGGACCAAGGTATCTCTAAAAGGACATGGGCCAATCTTAAAAGGAAAGCGCCTCCCACAACACAGATGGTTCAGATCTTAAAAAGGGGAGATCAGGACATGAATGAGCTAGAAGTCGAGACTGCTGATCTTTTAAAAACTCAAATTTAGTTGTTGTTGACTTTTGTCTGGTTTTTTGGTTTTGTAGCCTTCGCTGGCCTTTTTGTTGGCTGTGGGTGTTTATTGCTGTTATTTTTACAGCTTTTCTGGCTGTGATGTCTTTTTTAACTCTTTCTTTATTCTGTAAACTTTGTGGTTTCGGTCCCTATAAAACCCTTTTTTTCCTCTTTCAAAAACATTAATGGATTATGATGTGTTCAACTATAGATCCATCTTCACCAATATTTGATTATTTTTCTATTTGCATGTGAACTATTAACTTATAATATTTAATAGCTATTTTTTCTGCAGTTTTATGCTGCACATCTTGAGTATGAAACCTGCACAACTATTGGCCCCCATCATGTGAAAATGGAAGATTCTGCGAAACATCCATTTTCGAATTCTGGAATTTGTTTGAAAACTTGTACATTATTTAATACGCAGCGAAAGGACCAGGGTGCTTGCCTAGTTTGTCTGGTATTCGCGTTTCATGCACGCATATGTCGTCTTGCACAAAATCGGAGTCTAATTAATCCTGATGAATTCCTTCTCAGTGTCACACGGCAGAAATTTGAATCATACGAGTCACTTTATGTCCCATCTCCTCCATGAAACTTCTTTCTCTAAAGATAAAAATCTTCTAATAAAATTTTGAGCAGTAGAATTGGGGTTTTATTTTATTTTTATTGCCATGTTGGTCTTTGGTAATCCAAGTGACTTTGACTTCAATATCAGTGGTTTCATTCCACTGGCCTTATGGTTAACCCTAAACCCTGCCTTCCCTATTCATTGCCATTAAAGCTCTCTAATTTCAAACTATCTTTCATTCGAGCATGTTGTTTTTCTGTGCTCTCTCTCTTGAACATAACTGCTATTTCAAAAAATGATAACAACGAACTGTTTTTTGTCCTCTCTTCCTTTAATTTCGCTACTTCTGCCACTCTTTTTTATATCGTGCTCACTAATTGCAGAGAGCCTTGCCATTACTTCCGCAACTGTGTATGGAGGAAGAACCTGGAAGAACAATATCCAGTCTCTAGATTTCCTGAAACCGTCAATTTACAAAGATGCACTCGTCAGACCGATTCTTCTGAGCACCAATATCTCATATAATGATATGAATCTGCAGTTTGGATGTGGATTCTTCTGCTATGGCAGTCCTTGTGACACAGGCTACCTATTTGCAACTTTCTTTGTTGTTCACGAGACTGATGGTAGGCTGTTTGATATGCAAATGGTGTGGAGTTCAAACAGAGACAACATGGTGCAAGAAAACGCAACCCTAACACTCGCCTCCACAGGAGAACTTGTGCTAAGGAACTTAGATGGCACTCTTGTGTGGTCTACAAATACATCCACCCAAGATTTTCAGAGGATGGCGATACAAGAATCTGGGAACCTTGTTCTCTATACCACCTCCGGTGGAATCGTCTGGCAGTCTTTTGATTATCCAACTGACGCCCTGCTGCGAGGGCAGAAGTTAAAGGTGGGGCACAAGCTTATTGCAAACATTTCTCCCAAGAATACCAGCCAAGGTCGTTTCTTTTGTACCTTGCTTCACGACAGCTTTGCTATGTTTACAGCCTCTGCACCGGCAAAAATGTATTTTAGATATCCCAAGGCACGTGCAGGCGTGGAGTTTTCTTATAGCCAGTTTGACATTCAGTCGATCAATCTATATTCTCAAGGACGACAATCGCCATCAATAAATGTGTCAGTACCCAAAAGTTGCCTTTGCTTTAAACTAGATTCAGAGGGCCATTTAAGGGATTGCTCTGTCCTAAAAACAACCGGAAGATCTTCCCCTGAATATTTGCCATCGTTCATAAAATCAGTGGCTGAATGAGATTATCCAAGACCATGCGGAGACTATGGTGTTTGCACAAATGGTCAGTGCAGCTGTCCAAGAGATGGCTATGCTTTTAAACCGATTGATGCCACAGAACCCAATTTCGGATGTGTTCCGCGCATTCCTCTGGAGTGCTCAGAGTCAAGTAGGCGACAGGATCATCACTTCTTGGAACTAGAGCACGTTTCCTATTTTACTTATGTTTATGAAAATCCTTCCACGCCAGGGTTGGTGTCAAGAGATGCATGTAAAACCCTTTGCCTCGAAAACTGCTCTTGCAAAGCTGCTTTTTTCAGGTACGGGCTCAATTTTTCTAGTGGTTATTGCTATCTAGAGTCCAATATCTATTCTATGAAAGCTAATAGTCCAGTGGACGAGTTTTACAATTCCACTGCTTATGTTAAAATCCAGTCAAGGTCCAAGCGCATGAAGTACTTAGTTGTCATCATTTGTGCTTCTGTGGGTGGAGCACTGGCTCTCTTTACCTTCTTGTGGGCATGGATAAATAAGCCTCAAAATAGCAGACATCAGAAAGAAAAGGATGACGATGAAGGTGAGGGTGATCTTGTAGATTGGCCGGCAGGCTTACCGTTGAGATTCTCATTCCAGGAATTACAAAACGCTACAAATGGCTTTACAATTAAGCTGGGCAGCGGAGGATTTGGTTCTGTTTATGAGGGTGTTCTGTCTGACAGCTCGAAGATAGCAGTGAAACGCCTGGACAGGCCAGGACATGGACAAAAAGCTTTCCGGGCAGAAGTAGAAACGCTAGGGAAAATTGATCATCTTAATTTGGTAAGACTGAAGGGCTTCTGTGCAGAAAAATCTCATCGGATGCTTGTATATGAGCATTTACCAAACGGATCTCTGGATAAATGGATATTTTCCAACAGCCATCAACGTTTCCTGGAATGGAAGAGTAGATCCAAAGTAGTTCTTGACATTGCAAGAGAATTAACATATTTACATGAAGAATGTCAAGAACGTATAATACATTTCGACATCAAACCTCAGAACATTCTCCTCGACCGAAATTTCAATGCGAAACTGTCGGATTTTGGGTTGGCAAAGTTGATTAACAGAGAGCAAAGTGAAGTGATAACCATGCTGAGAGGGACACCAGGGTATATGGCACCTGAGTTGCTGAACATGCACATCACAGAGAAGGCAGATATATTTAGCTTTGGCGTTATGGTGATAGAAATTGTCAGTGGAAAACGAAGTAGAGAGCTTTCAGACGACGGCTTATTTTCACTGCTACAAATTAAGGCCGAGGAAGGGAGGTTAACAGATTTGATCTATCCAGGACTTGAAGATGGGGAGACGGGCGTAAAAGAGGAGGCAGTTAAATTGTTAAAAGTAGGACTGTGGTGTGTACAGGATAATTTTATGAGACGACCAGCGATGTCCATAGTGGTGAAGGCATTGGAGGGTCTTATAGACACGTTCGCTGATGTTCCATGCTCGTTCACAGGGTCAACTCCTGCTTCTAAGCAGCAGCCTCTCTTCTCATCTGAGCTGTCCTATTCTCCTACAACTTCCGTCTTATCTGGACCTAGATAATTTGTTTATTTGCTTATTTTCGCCTACAGGTTTTTCCTTACAATCTCCGACCATCTCTATTTTAATTCCAATGTGTTTGAATGTTGAATAGGTCTTCATGGTGCGCCTGTAATCAGGCAATTGCTATCATTAGATAAAATAGACTGATTTGAATACCTTTAAGATGGTTACACTCTGCCTGTGACAAGGCAATTGCTATCATTAGATAAAATAGACTGATTTGAATACTTTTAAGATGGTTACACTCTGCCTGTGATCAGGCAATTGCTATCAGCCCACGCTCATAACAGGGTTCTCTCATATGCTCCTATTTCTGTGTTACATGGACTTCGCATAATTTGTCTTCATTTATTAGTATCCGCCTACAAGACAGGGGACTAATCGGATCATTTAATCAGTTTGGCAATAGTTTCTGCTGGGACTTGCGTCAGCAAAAATATTTGGAATTTCTAATGTTTTTTTTTCATATCTAAAAACTACTTTTAAGTAAGGGTTGAAAAAAACTATTGGATGTTATTTTTCTCTGGAATGTCTTTATTTTTCATTTTAAGAGAAGCACAGTTATTATATGCAGGGCATGTGTGTATGCAGGTGGCCGCTGCTTGGATGCTGGCCGCTGGGTGGGGTCGCTGGAGAGCAACTGAAGCTTTTCCATGAATGTTGTGGCTTTTCTTCCTTGTTGCTCCCTTTAATATGATTCAGGTGCAGGCGCCAGGCAGTGTGCATTACAGATCTGGAGAGCATTCGTAACCCACATACAAAATAGATTACAGAATTTCATTACAATAGTACATGCACAGTAACAGGTGGATAACATCTGCTGTGTTTTCCTATTACTAGTGCTAATAAGCCATAAAACGACCAGGTAGAAAATATGTACAGTATTAGTGCCCATAGCAAGTCTATATTTGGCTGGTCCCCACTTCGTTAATGTACATATATGAGTAAAGAATTAGTTGTCCTTGGGCAGTGCGCAGCAAAATATTTATAAGCAATAGTATTGTCTAGACCTTCGGAACATTTGATTCTGATGGAAATCTGTGCAGGTTCTCTTATGGTGTTATTTTTCTAGATTTTCTTTGTTTCCTTGTATGTACTGCAATTTGTGGGTTGTTCTTACCTGCTAGATTTGTGAATTTTAGAATTGCATCACTTTTTCTCAGCAGTTCGCCAAACAGAACTTGATTTGCAATGGTCATTGCATTGTGTGGCAAAACTGGAGCATTGCAATAGAGCCTGGCAATCGATCACAACACAAATCAAAAGCAGATTTCTGCCACACATTATAGTTGCAACTGTTCTAATAAGTATCGATTCAAAATGAAAAAATCATACACAAGGCATCTAATTTGTTTTGTAAAATGCTTAAAAAAAGAGGGATGAAATGGTGTCGTCAAATTATTCTTTGTAAGGGGAAATCAATCTGCTCACTACATCTCGCACAACAAATTGGGGGCTTGTTTTTTTCCCTCAATGATGCACATATTAATTGTCATTGAACAGCGTGGAACAAAATATTTCAAAAACTATTTTACCGTTTTCACGTTAAGAACATTTGCCTCCTGTGAAAATTTGTGTATGCTTTCAAATATTGTTGCTTTTTGCAGATTACCCTTCTTTTTTTTTCAAAATACAATTGGCTTATTGATTTCCCCTGGAGGGTTTGTGAATTTCCATTTATCTAAAATTCTTTTAATGTTGCTCGGCCCAGAGGTTTAACTAAATGTTTTTGTTGTTATTCCGCTGCCAAACGCCTGAGGTGAAGAGTGCGGAAGAGGATGGGGGGCGTCACATGCCTGCAGGGTGCTAGACATCTCCATCTGGCTCCATGGGCCTTGTTTCCCCACTGAATCCCAGACCCAATGTTATCCCTATCCTCCTGAAGATTGTTAACTCTGGTATCCCCTGTTCTAGAGTTCCAAGTTTCCCCCAAACTCCGAAACCTCAACTTTGTTCACTATCCTGGAGTATCCCTAAACCCCAGAACTAGGCGATCCTATATGCCTAGGTCCCTATTCCCTGCGGAGTTTCCTGAGGAAACAGTAGTAAAGGAGGACGCAGTTAAAACTGTTAAAAGTGGCAATGTAGTGTTCACAGGACAATTTTACCAGGCAACCAGCAATGTCTACAGGGGTGAAGGTGTTGGAGGTTTTAATAGACACGTTTAATGATGTTCCATGCGAGTTAGAAGGATCAATAGTTGCTTCTAATAAGCATTCTCTCTTGTCACCTTCTCTTATTTTCTTATTTTATCTGCTGTTTTCTCTTTACTAACAACATCCGACCATCTCTATTTTTATTCCAATATATTTGAATGTTAAATAGACCTTCATAGTCCGCCTGTAATCAGCCAATTGCTATCACTAGATAAAATAGATTTATTTGAAAATGTTTAAATGGTTACTGTGTATCTCTAATCAGGCAGCTGCTATCAGCCCACGCTCATTACAGAGTGCTCTCGTATGTTCCTAGTTCTTTGTTTTATAGACTTCGGATAATTCATCTTCATTTATTTGTTTATTTTTCCTCTTTAACTATTTCATCCACCATTGTCGAACTAGATATCAAATGTAAAAGAAAGAATCTGCATCGTTCACATATACCATTCTCGAATGAGTTTTCTTATTTTTTAATATTAAATTATAAGCATAAAAAGGAAATAGGAAGTACCAATTACGCAGTTCACAGAAGAACGGTTACAGCAGATTACCAATAACTGCATGACAGTAAGATTCTCTAATGTTACTATTTATAAGAAAAACTTGAAAAGACTTATTAAGGTTCACATAACCATTGTGGCATGATTGCTCATTAACAATCAAAGTCATTAAAAAAATTAAAATAATTAAACAATCAAAGTCGTTGTAGTGTTACAATTGGTTTCATTTACAATAACAGATTTTATACTAGCAGTTGCATGCAAAGTTAAATGGGTATGTTGATGAATCCTCACGGTGATGTAGAGCCAAGGTGAAGATTAATTCACAACAAAACTAGTGTCAACTCAAAACAATGAACTCTTCCTTCCAATACCTACAACTTGCCAGGCATCAACTCACCCTCAAGGAGTCTTATTCCTCCAATCTGCAAACAATCACAAATCTCCACCAAGGCCCTTGCAAATCCTTCAACATGCATCTAGTGACAAGTTAGATCACTTGAAAACATTCTTTAACTTAGATTCATTGAAAACATCAAAGCATTCTAATTTGTTCATGTTTCCCTAGTAGTAGTGGGAAACCAGTTTTTGAGTCTTTTCTCACAAGTTTTCCAAATCACCTGCCAAACTAAGGGTGGATTAAGATACCCTCTTCCCTGCTACACAACATGCTTCATAACCAAGGGTGACTTCTTCAAACCAACCTTGACTTTCAACAAACCCTCCATGAAATAGGCTACACAATTAGGCCTATTTTACAAACAAAGTCCTTTAGACTTATCCAATATCTTCCAAACCTTGGGACAGCAAATTATATGTCCTCAAAGCACCAAAACCACAAAAATATCCTATTTGTATGGACCTTCACATGGAAAAACAAGAAACCCCTACTTATTGTGCAAATCTTGAAAGTTTATTGGATCTAATATGCCCACAACCTTCTAGGCCCTAAAACCAACTCAAATATTGTTTTTTTACCTCCCACATGCTCAAAAGTTCAAGAAACTAGGACTCCCATATAGAATTTTACAAACCCTAGCCTAAAACGTCTTATTCACATGCTTTCTCTCACAAAATCACTTAGTAACAGTAGACATATCTTCTTCATTCCTTGTCCTACACTTTACCCAAGCAACCTGCACTCAAAAAAAACTCCATAGGGCCCCTTGCACAAGTCACAGTGGCCACAAAAAGTGTAAGGGCCCTTTATTTCATTCTATACTTACAAAACCCTCAAAAATAGGGTATGTGGACTGTATATAAGAAAACAACTTAGTTAAGCCCCAAAACTTGTATTAATCCTTCAAAATTGAGTAGATTTCAATACCAACACCCTGCACTAATGTAGAAACAAGTCTACATCTTATAACCAACCTGTATGACTTGTATGAGTCAACAAAAAAAAGAAGAAAAAAGAAAATTTGGAAAGTAACTTAGAATTTTTATTGAGCAGTTCACCAAATTCGATTCAATAGCCATACAACAATCTTTCCATGTATTTTGAAGGCCTTACAAACACCAACCATCGAGCAACCACCTTCTTCAACTAACTTTTGAATCCTTATGACCGTTGGGAACCTAAAACTCAACTTTTACAACTTTTATTAACAAATATTTTATACATTGAGGTGCTTGCACTTTTGTGACCTTAAATGCATTAAAAACCCCTAGGACTCCTCTAAAACCATGCAAATGGCTTAAATTAGCCTTATTACAACCTTAGGACCACAATTTGGCCTACTCGTACACAAAATTTGAAAATTTTCCTTCACAGTTACAAAGCAACATTTTAGGAAAAGGTTGGATATTCATTTTTTTTTACTCTTAAACCTAAAGACTTATCCTAATACATGACTACTAACCTTATTAGGTCTTATTAAAGACAAAAACCTCAAAACATTAACACCTTACTCACTCAAATGATCAACAATGATATTGTGGTGTAGGTGCTGCACCATATAAATTAATATGGAGGATTTGAATTACCTTTGTTTTAAGTGTCCTGACAAGTTTAGTACTACTGCAAGTGGAAGTGAAAGGAAATGAGATAACAAAGTTCAGTATGTGCAAGCAGATGAAGAAGCGAGTATGAGTTCACCAAGTAGACCTACAGATCCAGAAGTAGGAGAGGCACTCATGGTGATAAGGACCTTGTTGCAAGGACAAAAACAAGAAGATCTGAGCCAAAGAAGGAGCCTATTCAGAACCTCATGTAAATGTAAAGGTAAAGTGTGTCAAGTTGTAATTGATTCTGGTTCTCAAGATAATATGGTGTCTAGGGATATGGTAGATAAGTTAAGCCTAGAAAATATTCCTCATATAGCACCCTACAAGGTTTCTTGAGTGAATGATAGCTGAAGTTTAATAGTGAATGAGCAAGCTTATGTGGATTTCCAGATTGGGGAGTATAAAGATAGATTCCTATGTGATGTATTGCCAATGGATTGTTACCATATTCTCTTGGGAAGGCCATGGAAATTTGATAGGAAGTCTATGTATGATGGTTGGGCAAACACATACACCATTAGGAAAGATAATCAAAGCTTCAAGCTAACTCCTTTGCAAGGAAAAGAGAAGGACAAATCCAAAGCTAAGGTGTAATCTTTGGAAGAAAAGAACCTATAAAGCTTGAGGATGGTAAGGATAATTTGTTTCCTATTTTGGAGCACAATTATGATATTGGAACAGTAACAAAGACACCTACAAATGGTGTTGAAAATGTGGAAACTAAGGGAGTTACACCTATTGAGAAGAAGAGTCAGAGGTCTGACAAGGATGAAGTCTAGATTGGAAGAAAAAATGATAGGAAGTCCATGAATCAAGCTAGTACAATGATGAGAAGAGCATTGGGAATGAATTGGAGTAGGAATGTATTAGTAGGAACAATGATCTTCCCTTTAGTTCCAAATAAACTTGTCAAAGATACAAATGTACAAGGCTCTGACAATATAGTTAGTACCATGCATTGTAATCATGAAGAGATGATGGTAGGTGCTGCTAACATAGAGTGTTTGATCACAGTGAAAAAAGAGCATACTATGTAGAGGACTCAACACAATAATAACCATGTAAGTAAACCTAAGGAGAATACAGATCAAAGGGATACTAATGTGTGTTTGCTTTCAGGTGTAAGACATGGTGCAAACTCAAATGTTGGGCAGGGAAAGAATGTAAGACAATTAGTAGGTCTGAGAATAGAGGATAAGAAGAATACATGTGTAAACACATTCAACAGTGATAAATGTGTAGAGTAGATTGTCAGTCTAGTTTACCTGAATCAATGGAATGGGTTTGTGAACCAATGAAGCCTTCATGAAGCTTGGAGACAGTGGTGTCAAGCACAACTCATGGGACATGGGAATTTTCTAGGGGGGGTGTATGGTGTAGGAGCACCTACACCACATTATCATTTTTTATCATTTGAATGAGTTAAGTGTTAATGTTTTAAGGTTTTGTCTTCAATAAGATCTAATAAGATCAATAGTCATGTATTAGGGGTCTAAAGGCTTTGGAGTTTAAAGTCAAAAGCATGAGATCATTATCTTGTCCTAAAATGTTTCTTTGTAACTATGAAGGAAAAAATTCAAATTTTGTATGTAAATGAGGCTAGATTGTAGTCCCTAAGGTTGTAATAAAGGCTAATTTAAGCCATTTGTGTCTTTTAAGAGTCCTAGAGAGGGTTTTAATGCATTTAAAGGTCACAAAGTGCAAGCACCTCAATGTATAAAATATTTGTTAACAAAAGTTGTAAAAGTTGAGTTTTAGGTTCCCAACGGTCATAAGGATTCAAAAGTTAGTTGAAGAAGGTGGTTGCTCGGTGGTTGGTGTTTGTAAGGCCTTCAAAAGGCATGGAAAGATCATTGTATGGCTGTTGAATCAAATTTGGTGGACTGCTCAATAAAATTTTTGAGTTACTTTCCATATTTTTTATGTTTTTCTTTTCTTTGTTGGCTCTTATAGACTGCATCTGAGCTGGTTATAAGATGTAGACTTGTTTCTCCATTAGTGCAAGGTGTTGGAATTGAAATCTACTCATTTTGAAGGCTTAATACAAGTTTTTTGGCTTGCCTAATTTGTTTTCTTATATACAGTCCGCATACCCTATTTTTGAGGGTTTTGTAAGTATAAAATGAAATAAAGGGCCCTTACACTTTATGTGGCCACTGTGACTTGTGTAAGGGGCCCTGTGGAGTTTTTTTTGAGTGCAGCTTGCTTGGGTAAAGTGTAGGACAAGGAATGAAGAAGATATGTATGTTGTTACTAAGTGATTTTGTGAGAGGAAGCATGTGAAGAAGAGGTTTTAGGCTAGGGTTTGTAAAATTCTATATGGGAGTCCTGGTTTCTTGAACTTTTGAGCATGTGGGAGGTCAAACAACAATGTTTGAGTTGGTTTTAGGGCCTGGAAGGTTGTGGGCATATTAGATCCAATAAACCCTCAAGATTTGCACAATAAGTAGGGGTTTCCTGTTTTTCCATGCGAAGGTCTGTACAAATAGGATATTTTTGTGGTTTTGATGGTTTAAGGACATATAATTTGCTGCCCCAAAGTTTGGAAGATATTGGATAAGTTTGAAGGACACTTTGTTTGTAAAATAGGCCTAATTGTGTAGCCTATTTCATGGAGGGTCTATTAAAATTCAAGGTTGGTCTGAAGAAGTCACCCTTAGTTTTGAAGCATGTTGTGTAGCAGGGAAGAGGATATCTTAATCCACCCTTATTTTGGCAGGTGATTTGGAAAACTTGTGAGAAAAGACTCAAAAACTGGTTTCCCACTACTACTAGGGAAACATGAACAAATTAGAATGCTTTGATGTTTTCACTTAATCTAAGTTGAAGAATGTTTTCAAGTGATCTAACTTGTCACTAGATGCATGTTGAATGCTTTGCAAGGGCCTTGGTGGAGATTTTTTATTGTTTGCAGATTGGAGGAATAAGACTCCTTGAGGGTGAGTTGATGCCTAGCAGGTTGTAGGTATTGGAAGGAAGAGTTCATTGTTTTGAGTTGACACTAGTTTTGTTGTGAATTAATCTTCACCTTGGCTCTGCATCAGAAGTTATATGAGACTAATCAAATTTAGTCCAATATCACAAGAGTTTTATCATACTTCTATAAGATTTCATATATAGAACCTTTTGATTTTATAATTTTTTTATTATAACAACAAATTGTTTTCATTTTTTTTAATACAATTTAAAATGAAGTGTTTGGTCATCATATAATGTCAAAAGAAAAACATTACAAGAAACATCACTAGAAAATGGACTTCCATGTAATGTCAAAAGAGAAACATTATAAGAAATAGCACTACAAAATGGGCTTCCCACCCATCCCAGAGATTCAACCCATTGAAAGGAGAGGTGGGGGTGTCATGTCTTTTTTTGGTACAAATGTTGATTTGAATTCAAAATTGATCCATGCAAATATGTGTGCAATTTTTTTCTTGGAGCAGTGCTCTCACCTTTTATATTATTGCTCCAAACTATATTTTATTAGAATATCTTATACTTTTGAAATATAATAATACAAATGATTTCTTCTTTTCCTTTTGTGGGGAAGGGTCCTTTTTTATAATAATCTAAATACTTTTTAATAATATATATTATAATTTATAATGGAACATGTAAAAGCTTCTCATAAGTATTTCTAGAAAGGGGCTATGAAAGTGAATTTTATTCATAGACTCCCTACAACAAAATATTAGAATGATTATGTATTTTTTTTGTGGATAGATTTTCAAAATAACACATTGTGTTTGCTTGCAATAAAACCATGGCATCGTAGGAGACTATGTGTCTCTTCTCTGATCATGTGCAATTATATTTTGGGATATCTACATTGATTTTGTTTGAACTCAAGATATACCAATGCACTTTAGTGGGAGATTATGGTTACCTAATTAGATCATTCTGCAACATTTGATTCATACATAAATGGTTAGATAGAGGTGCTTATCATGCACTTATGCACATATTCCACACTACAAAGTATTTCCCTTATGCACTAAGGATGGGGGAAACCTATATATCAAGTATAAGCTAGTTCATGAAGCTTTGTCTAGTTTTATGGGACATATTTCTTTCTAGACATATCAAGTTTGAACCTATAACACCAATCAATAAATCTTTCTATGCACCAATATTTTTGGAGTCATGCAAACATGAACAAAAGAAAAAAAGTGTTTTGTTTAAAACATATTTAAGGTGTCAACTAGTATGTTTAGTAGACTTTATTTAACCAACAATACAGAAATCTGAGGAGAACATCATGACATGCATTGTACACTTCACTTTTTTAAGGTCAATGATAACTCAAATTACATCAACAAAATTAACAAGTCAAGGGCCTACACCAAAAGATGAAACCATCAAAGATTGTTTTAGTGAAATTTCTTTCTTGAAATGGTGAATAGTTGAAATTGAAATCTACATTTATATCAACATGATCATCTATAAAGGGGACTAAATTGCCACATTTTTAACAAAAAACTAGTTTAGTATTGTTTAAATTGACATTAAAATTTTGAAATTAAATTGCTTTATCATAGAAAATAGTGCATGATTGGAGCCTAATCACCATAATTTTGTAATATCATTATAAATCTTAATGACTTTCTTCATGAAATTTATTATATTTGTAGTGTAGAAAAAAGTAACCCTTCTTCACACTTTATTTGGGAATATATAATTAATGATAAAATGGACTTAATTGTGCCATATTTAGGGTGTTGTAAAGTGTTTCCTTACACTTTGAAACTAATCTATGGTTTTATTAATTATTTTTTAGGTTAATTAGAGCTTAATTGGCCCCTTAAATTCAAATCCAAGCCTTATTTATTACATTTTTTGTGGGATAAATCTCAAAATTCATTAATAATGTTTCACAACACTTAATTTGGAAAGATTTGAGTCCTAGGCTGGTGACTTGTGACCAATTCACCACCTGTGAATGGGTCCTTCCTAGGTCCTAGGACCCCCTTTTGGCATAACATTTTACCTCCCCAAAACTTGTCCTAGTTATGTGTGCTATGACCCATTCACTCTATGGTGAATGAGTCCTCCTTAACTTAGGGGTGGTGAATGGGTCCTTCCTAGATCCTAGGACCCCCTTTGACATAGCATTTTTACCCTCCCCAAAACTTTTCCTAGTTATGTGTGCTACAGAGCCATTAAGCTCTATGGTGAATGGAGTCCTCTGTAACTAGAACCCCTTTTGAACTTACCCATTCTTGGCGGTTTAGTGAGTTTTAAAATCCTAGATCCTAATGTCATCTTGTGTTATTTCAATTTTGATATTAAATATTAAGATAGAGTATAAATATAAAGCTATTTCTCCTAGTTTCATCCTAAGACTTTGAAGAAACCTAGCAAGTTCAAGTATTCATCTTACAACATTTCAAGTGCAATTACAAGGTATTAAAGAGAAAATTATCAAGGTTTCATTGCAGTAATGAAAGGCCATTTCATCATGTCAAAGATAAATAGTGCATCATGCATGTAGTTGAGTTTATGTGTTGATGTAGCATTGAAGATCGATTTACAAGCATTATTTCACATCCAAATTCAAGATCATGATACACATTCTTCATAGCCACTTCATGTTAGATTGTGGATTTATCATCCAATATTTCATCCAAGGTATCATTGTTTCATGTTTTCATGTTACATATTTCATTTCTCATTGTTTTCATCATAGGTTTAATTACCTAAATGGAGTTTGACCAAGAGAGAAACCCTATTCCCCTAACAATCCAAAATTCTTCTTCTTCCTTGAGTGTGTGATTGATTACAGGTTTTAGGTTGAAGATCAGAGTGGAGAACAAGAGTTTTCAAGATTGCCAAAGTTGCAAGTTGT
>VDFB02267951.1:0-30048 GCA_007258455.2 Sequoia sempervirens
TGCATTCTGTGTGTATGTGGCTCACAATTCTATTCATTTTATTTACTCTTCAATTTTGATTGAGGGGATTGGCCTTTTCGTAACTAGGCTTCCGTTATTTGTAAGGATCTGGGTGCGCCTGGTAAAGGCCTACATTTACCAGGCTTTGTTTAGGGAAAATTTCTGTTTTACAGTAGACAATGAAGGATCCTCATGCGAATAACTGTTTTATAGTAGACAATGAAGGATTCCCATGCGAATCTTTTATTCCTAGCCCTATGATGTCATGTAATCTTTGAGACCTGAAATTTTGATGTTGAAAATGAGCATTTGCTGAGGGCCAAATATCTATTCATGTTGCAGTTTAGTTTTTATTTCGTCGGGTGTGAGTATAATTTTATTCTCATTTCTCACATAAATGTGTGTTTGTTGTGTTTGGAGTCCAACTTTCCCTTCCATTAGGGCATACGTCTTGTATTTTCATGTATTTGTATTTTTTGATTCTAGAATATGTAATGCTTTTTTTATTCTAGAATATGTATGCTTGCGGCTTCCAGCCTCCAGGGTTTGTGATTTGAATATATTAGAAACCGAAATCTTAGAAACATTTGTGTCAATTCAAACTATTGTTTCTAATGGCTTTTTTTAACCAGGGTCAAGCTTATAATCTGCTGGTGGTTGGAGTTGTTTTGAATCTTTCAACATTAATATTGAGAATGAAATTGGTTTCAGTTTTAGAAAGTGAAGCTTAGGCTTCGTTTCTGATTACAGTTCTATTTAATTAAAATGTTGAGTATTGACCCCTTGAACTTTTTTTGCAGGAGTTCCAGACTTACTGAAAGTGAGTGAATTCTACCATGGTCTTGGTCTAGAGCATCCCCCATTTGTTTTAAGATTGCACATTCTAGTTCATCATTGCAGAGATCTCATAAGTAGATTTCACTTTTGTCGCAGGATCGAGCCTGTCCCTGAGTTGCCACTGGTTATGAGTGACAGAGTTGAAGGTGCGGAGAAAACCTCAACTGTTATCAATGTTTCGGAAAAGGTTGGGGCTATTGCTGATGTGGACAGGGCAAAGAAGAGTCAAACTATCTGGGCTGGCAAGGGTAAGATAAAGAACAGGAGATATGTGTCTCGCAAGGGTCCTCTGATTGTTTATGGATCTGAGGGGGCTAAGATTGTTAGGGCTTTCAGGAATCTTCTTGGGGTTGAGGTTGCTTGCGTGGACAGATTGAATTTGCTGAATCTTGCGCCTGGAGGACACTTGGGACAGTTTATTATATGGACTAAGTCTGCATTTGAGAAGCTTGATGCTGTTTTTGGGACTTTTGAGAAGGAATCCCTGCAAAAGAAGGGTTATGTGTTGCCCCGTGCAAAGATAGTTAATTCTGATCTGGCAAGGATTGTGAATTCGGATGAAGTCCAATATGTTGTGAGGCCTATTCAGAGAGATGTTAGCATAAACCCCTCAAGAAGAATCCACTCAACAACTTGGGTGCGCTTTTGAAGCTCAAACCATATACTAAATCTGCAAGGCGGATGGCACTTTTGGCTGACCATATACGAAATCAGCAAGGTGGATGGCACTTTTAGCTGAGGTTGAACATGTTAAGGCTAGACAGGAAAAGTTGGATTAAAAGCGAAAGGAACCAAAGGTAAGCAGGCTTAATCCCTAAACATTTAATTGATCTTCCTGCATATTTTTGCTACTTAAGGTTTATTATGCTTAGCTTTGGCTTGGATACTTATTAATGTAATTAGGATTGAATTAGGATTTTAACCCTAAACATTAACATCTCTTCTTGCATTTCCATTTTTTTCATTAAGTTTTGTTTTACATTTTGGCAGGGTTGACTCTTGGGATACAATAAATAGATTGGGTTTATCATGAGTCTTTGGGATTATCTTATTGTTGTTTTCCTTTAAGACTAATGCTATATTAGGACTCATATTTCCAAAACATGTGTCAAAAACTTGCAAGGGAAGTAAAAGATAAATAACTTTATAAATTTCACTTAAGTTCTAACCCTGTAAGCATGACTATTGGTTCTAAGCTCCGCTTTTTTTACTTTAAACTTGCAATTGACAGATTTAATGAAAAAAAACATCTGAAACAAGCTGAGAACAATTGCAAAATCTTGCTCCATAAATTTTCACCACCATTATATATTTCCAAATGAATTAATTTGATTTCTACTACTGCCAACAAAAACAAAAGGCAATGCAATGAACAAAGATTAACAATTAAACAGAAGAATCTGACACAAAAAAGCCCCAATTGATCTACATGAATCCTTGGCTTTACCATTTGGAGTTTCAGTTAGAAAACTTGTATTTAGAAAGTAACTAATTTTAAAATTTCATTTTGATGTAATATTGACTTTAATAAATAGCCAGGGCATTGTAAATTTATAATTTTGATGTTGTATAGTTTTCCACATGTGTAGCTATCAAGCTAAGTGATACCTTTTCAAAAGTGTCTTCCTTGATTGATAAGCTATGTTCTTGTGATATCGCAGTCTAACTTTCCTTCATGTGTTTATTTCCTTTTTTTTTTTTTAACTAATTACTCCTGTGGAATGTTAGGTTTTCACTGATACAAAGGAACATCACACGTTGCTAGCTTATACTCATCAATTGGAAACTGACACTTACTAATATACTGTTGGTTCTCACTTTTTCGCTTTTCTTTTTTTGAGACATTTTAGCTGACCTGTATTTCATTCTATGAAAACTGAGTGCATTAATTTAGTTGGATCAAGTTCCATTTAATCTGTTCCATACTATTTAGAATAATTAATTTTCAGTAATCTTATCTGTACAAAATGGTGCTAAACCAGATTTTTCTGCATTTGAAGGAATTATGTTATAAATTTTCTAGGATCTAACTTCCTATGCTTTTTGGTTAGCTAGTAGGTGTTGGCAAAAGTAATGTTGTCTTGCATGTTGTTCATAAAGGACATTCATTCACTTTGTATTTTGTTGCCAGTATATGTCATCATATCAAGTCCAGCTCAATTAAATCTAAGGTTTTTTTTTTTTTCTGAAATCATCTTTCATATATGTGCCCTTACATATGTCTCTATTTGTTGGAAGCTTTCAGAAGAAAGAACATAGGAAATAGTTACACCCATATATATTATAAATGTAATTATTTATCATAATTTCACAACTTTTTCTCATTTTTTTTATTAGCAAGTACCAACAAATTTTCTTTGTTCAATTAAGATTCATAAAGCATACTCTTAATTGGTTTGAAAGTTATTCTCATTGTTTGCACCTAGCAGTGAAGGAGACAGTGAAGGGACTGAAGGTAAATCTCTCTGCAGAAGCTAGTTTAAAATTTCCTAATTTTTGTTGCAACACCAAGTCAGAGGATGAACCAATTGAAAGGGGGGTAAATATCATAAATGTAATTGTGTATGTGGAGGTATGGAGAGGCTTGTTACTTTGCCCCTCCCCCTGGTTCTTTTAGCATAAAGATTTTGAAGCAGAGCAGACCATAGTAACTTCCCCTCATTGCCCACTGCAAACACCACTTTTGTTGTATATAGTGCTTGAAGGTGGACTAAAGGGCGGGCTAATGTTGTGTTTAGAATGGCACATCCACGCAATTGTAGCAGATGGTAAACATATATTGAGGCCCAAGTTTTATTTGTGTAGATGTATTTTCTCATTAGCGAGTACTGGATGAGATTAGTGAGGAAGCTTTTTGCAGATTTGTGGTTTCTTGACAGTTTGTTGGAGCAAGGCATAGAGGATCGATGTTATTGGCAGCCTTTAACATGGTTTGGGCTAGGCTTGGATGAAATTCTTAGTATTTTAAAACCCCGGTCAAGCTTCAATGTATCCAATTTTTTTTCCTTTTTAAAAAATATAACGTGCAGTGTGGGTTAAGCTTGGACTACACCCACAAGCATTGTAAATGAGTGTCAAGCTTGACAGTTGATTGTAATCTATAATGGTTATTTAGTCAGTAAATTTTGAATATGGGTAGCTGCAAGTTTGGCAGAGTGAGTGTGTGCTACATTGCAAGGATTTAAACTTGGGTATCATGATTAGGGATTGCTCTATTTTGGTGAGCAATTAGAACCTAGGATATATTTTACCCTTCTGCCTTGTTATTATTGTAGCTCAATTCTTTTGGACAACTTAATTGTCAATTTGTATTTTGATATTTTAATGATATGCTGTTTGGTTCCTTTGTGAGTCAAGAAAATGTTTCTCTTACTGCAAGTACGTTTACTCAACAACATCTCTTTGTGTTTTTTTATGTTAAAAATGAAGTCATTTCTCATTTAAAAGGGTCTAAAAGTGTAAATTTAGATATTCATTTGATCTCTGTGGCTATGAATGATCGGATTTTATACTATAAGTATCATGCACTAGAAGCTTCCCATGCCAAGCTGGAGTGCCAAAAGTTGTGACTATTCACTTCTCTTCCTATTCTGTAATTAAACTAGTTTTTTGTAATTCATTGTACTTGTTTGACTTAGCACATGGAATAATAGCCTACAAGCAACTAACAATAATAAAACTATCCTATCTAATATCTTAATTGGGTCAATAAGTGTTACACAAATCCACAATAAGAACGTTGGTTTAATAAGGTGCACAAACAGACCACAAAATTCTTTTTACCATAGATTGTAGAATTTAATTCACAAGCAATCACCTGCTTAGTTCACTTATCAACCATTTGAACTGTCGAATCCTTGAATAAGATTAAGCTGAATATTGAAGACTTTCAGCAGGAAATAGAAAGAAAATTAGGTTTATAAATGATCCATTTTATCTTCAAATACAATTTTTTTAAAAAAATTTTTCGCTAGAGTTTGAAATGGGCCTGGGACTCAGTTTAAAATCATTACTAACTTATCTCTAGCTAAATATTTTCTGACATTGTCCAATTGTTAATGAACTTCTACTGTAAATTGAAAATCCTATCATTCTAGTTTATTGATTTCATGTTTTCTTATAAGGAATCATATGGCATCTTAACACAAACTTACTCGGTGTTCTAAATAGTACTATATTAAAAATATAATTGCAACTTCTGCAAACATTTGGGGCTGAAAAGAAAACTTGTTACCGGGATATTATGCATAGTTATTTGTTCACTCTATACTCTTAACATAATTCCCATTTGTAACATAATGGTACAATTTTTATGAAGACTTTCTAAACTGACAAAACTTCTATCTATTGAACATCACTCTTAATGCTACAATGCTCGCAGTTAGCTCATTTCAAAAATAATAATTTAATAACTACAATGTGTACCTTTCTTGAAGAGTAATTAGACAAACAACGTAGGGAAGAGGGTATATCAACATAGCTCCTGTTCCTAAATATGGCACCTCTATGAATGTAAAATGCTCACAGCCAACACCTTGATGGGGAGAGCTTTCCTATTTTATGCCATAGACTAAATCAATAAGTTTGTTGTGATTTGAGTTTTACCTCTCGCTTTCTCCATCCATAAATTATTTGAGCGATTGGAGGCATTAGAGATGGTGTTTTCCAAAATTTTAAACAATGCTTTAGAGTCAGAATGCCCTCTTCTAATCTTACTTACAACCTTGCCTCTGGCATCTTCAATACTATCAAAAGAGGAAGGTCAAGGTCATCGTTGCAGAGGTCTCTCCAATTTGTTATTTTCAAGAAGAGATCCAGAGAATGCAACGATATATTGAAGAATGAAGCTTTTTCCTTCTTGACGGCTTACACTAGCCTTAAGTCACTTCTTCTTGGGGCAACCTTTTGTTTTTTTCACGTGTACAAGCTCCTCGTCCTTATTTCCCCTACCCATTTCGATACCATCTTTGGGCATCATAATGTAAGATTTAAACTCGATACTTCCCATGCTTAAACTATGATTTGTAGCCTCACTGATCTCACGATCGGCCTCACATTTATCGACATAAATTTGGAAATCTGGAGGTTCTCCCACCCGTAATTCCACTTGACTAAAGGCTGTTGTTGCCTACTATTTCGACCAATGAGTGCCATTACACTTGGAGTGTTTATAGTTTAATTGGAGTGCATAGACATCTATGATGCTGCCAACTATGGCCTTGTTCAGCATGTAGTTGTCATAACCATAATGACAAATCTTGTATGCCTTTCCCTATGCAATTTTACTAGGTTTGGATGGTTTCCAATGCCCTATTTATGAGCAGCTACAGTGGTGATAAGTTTTACTTGAGGATTACAAGTTTCCTCTGTTCGTGTGAATATTTCTATTTCTTTGGGTTATTTTTGTATTAATAATAGTCTAGTCACAAAATGGACCTTCTCAGTTACAAAATAGGACCATCACAGTAGCATATATTGTATCTACATTATATGCTTAGTATATTTTAGCATTTTTATAGCTATGTTTCACATCCTTTGTTTTTCCCCTTTACAGATGCCATCCTTTTAGTTACAATGTATGTTGGTTCATATGGAAGCAGTGGGGTCAAGGTACAGCTTACCGAGGTTATGCCCAGAGCCTCACTGTTGTCCTCCTTAGGTTTCATGCCGTTCTAGGGATTCTGGAATCCAAAAAAATGGGCATAACATTAAATAACAATACAATTTAATGTTAGAATTTTAAACAAAACTTAATACTCTAGAAGATTGGGTTACTCTAAGGTAGTAATTTTATTTGAGACAAAAATGTAATGTTTAGAGAGTTGCAATTCACGGGCACATCATGCAGGCAATCTGCTGAACCGCAATTTTCAATATCAAAAATAAAGATGTGCAAATTAAGTCTGGGGATTTAATTAAATATGTATTTTTTTAAATCATTTTTAAGACCATTCCTCTTGGATATAAATATAGATAAAAAATCTAACTAAGATGGGAAAAATCTGATAGTATATTTTTTTAATGTCTCATTAAAATGATTGTGTTAGACCAGTTCCAAAATGATTAAGACACAAAACACGAGGTTTATCTAACATAAGAATTAATATTGAAATGTTCAAATAAAGATTAATTAAATTTTAACATGGTTGAATATCTTGGCTTACCATACTTATTTATGTTTATTTAGTTAGTTGATAATCTTGTTGGAATTTAATCAATCCAATTATTATATACAGATTAGTTCTTCCAGGTTGTAGCGTGTCAGTCAGGCTTTCATATCTATATCTATATTTTTAAATCACAATGGTACCTCCATGGTAGCATTTTGGGATGTAACTTGTAATATGTTTTCAAAGTAAGCAAATTTCAACATGTTAATTTAAATAAATGCTAAGTGAAAATCATTTATTTTCGAACTTTAGAATGAAAATATACCATTTTTGTTTTGTTAATATCCCAAGTGGTCTTCAATTTTTGATTTATCTCTAGATTTCTAATTTATATTTCTACACTTTTCCAATTTAGTTTTCTGCCCAAACCCTAGGAATGAATTCTGATTTCAAACAAAATATCACAATGAACATACAAATGCCCAAACATGACATAGAACATACAAAGTACTTTATTCAAACATTCTAAAATACAGTTCAGTTTATTGTTACATTTTCCTCATCTATGGTCTGTGTTTCTCCAGTAGGACACAAACTGGGTCCTTGTTTATTCAATCAAACAGAACATCAGTTTTCCTTAGCATACTCCCAATAAAATACATAGTATATGGTGCATTTTATTCATTTTTTAATATTGAAGAAGTTTTATCTGAAAGCTTCTTTCTAAATGAAACACGACAATGACAGTTAAGTTGCATTTCTTAACACACAGCTTTTAAAAATACCTGATGAGACTAAAAGGAACTAAAAAGATATTTTAAGCCTTTTTTTAATCACTCATGCTCAATCCCACTAAGGAGGAATATTTTTACATCGCATCGAAATAAAATCCACAGCACGCTATGGTGAACAACACCAAAATTAAATTTCTGATACTATAATTTTCTCTAGCATTGCGGGAGGTCATTAGGAGGAGCCTTCAAACTTTCGAGTTCAGTGGGACCGTTCTTCACTACAAAGGACATTGCCAACCCCCATGTTACATGATCATCAAAGTGACAATGTATGAACCAAACACCTGCACAAATGGAACAATCCTTCAGTACTCCATACACATTTTCCAAATTTCAATTTCAAGTCATATATCATATCTACAACCATGAGCGAATTGTCATTCTGTTTATTACCTGGATTGCTAGCTTTGAATCTGACAGCAGTCCATCCATTGACAGGAGTTCCCACTGTATTTCGTTGCGGCGGATCAACCAGGTTGAAAGAGAGTGGATCTGTTTCATTATTATAATTACCAAAACCCTCTCCTACAACATAGAAGTCATAACCATGAATATGCATTGGATGGTTGTCTTCTTGGAAGATGCTGGTTCCCTGGAACACTATTTGAACTGTGGCATTATACTCAATGACTTTCACTTTTGTTCCATGAGTTGGCGCCCACAGAGATTTGGGCACATCGCCAGTATAATTATAGACCACTGGTGGATGTGAAGGAAAGTCGGTGGTAAAGACTCCATTAACGCCGAAGTGATAAGCTTGCAGAATGGCGACATCTGGCAGCACAAAAGATATGTTATTCATACTGGAACTTATTCTGGTATTGTTAGGGCCGCTACAGTTAGCGCCGGTCTCACAAGGAATTAAACCGAGTCCTACGGTTATGATGCTACTGTCGCTTATGGTTTTAGGAACGTCCACCGGATGCTTCTTTGAAGCCAGGCTTCGTAAGGCTCGGCTAAATTTGGTCACAGTTGCAGTATGGTTGAATATTGGAAGCTCTGGAAAAATTGGAGTGGCAGATGAATTATGGCCCACGTAACTCATAATGGCGGTTGTTGTGGTGTTGTCAATATTTGCTTCAGCTTGAGTAGTGTATAATTTGGAAGCAATATAGTATTTGGCTTTCGCTTGATTGGCTGTGAGAAGAACGTCTGTAGTCTGACCAGATGTCAAGAAGAGAATGTCAGTTGTGTATGGCTTTGTGTAGGAGGCATCCGCGGATACAACAGTGAGATTGTGTGATGCGATCTTGAAAAACATGTGATTATTGACTGCAGCATTGACGATACGAAGAAGGTAGGTTTTCCCCTGTTGTACAACAAATTTTGTTGTGCCTGCATAAAGAAAATTTCATTGCTCAACTTGTTAACAGTGTTGATTTTGTTTAGAGAGAAACGAAATCGGGTGTACCTTACTTGTATTTACAATTCTCATTTCTTGATTTATCTGCGTAGAATTATATACTTTAAATCTATTAAGCCTTAATAATTCGCTACCCATCCGCTCAAAATAATTGAAATGAATAGTTGTACAGAGTTGAATCGAAAACCTTTTCCAATAAAATGAAAATTTATACCTGACTTTGAGCACGAGTAGAGGTCCCCTGGCTGTCCATTTATAGTGAAAGCGTCTGAAACATTCGGTGCACCTCCACTCAGAACTCCTCCCTCTTCTACTTCCATTGGATCACTGTTCCACCACTCCCCTGTTCAATTTTATGGTTTTTTCAAGCAATTAGAACTATTACAAAATGCAAGGACAATCCAGTGTGAATCGCAAAAAGGAAAAGTCTAAAAGATGGAAAACTATGAAGCTTAAGCACATTCCCTATTGAAAATCATTCGCAACACTTTACAGATATAGCATTAACTTTTTAGATTACAATTTAGCTTTGTTATTTCAATTTAAAATGCAAAGTAAACGTGATATTTGAGAGGATTCCACTAGATAATATATCAAACATAATCTCTACTTTTTACAAGTTATCAAGGATTGACAATATTTTAAAGTATTTGAAAGAAGTTGTTCAATCATGATAGACAAGTTCTCCTAGGTCAATCTCATAAAGAGACCAACTTTACAATTATATTAAGAATTGACAGATGGTAAGCAAGCATACAAATGCCTTATATGATGATTTAAAATAAATGACGTCACTTTTAGGATCTCAATTAGTGTGTTTCTCTAATAAGTATTTCATATGTCTAAATCATTTCTTAACAATAGATAGATTCTACTATGGTGTAAATTGGCATATAACTGAATGTTTTCCAATACCATTACATAGTAATAATCCTACAAAATATGTACTAAGTGAGCTTATGATAGGAATACAATGGGTGTGAGTAAGTTAAATCTGAATTAAAAGTTTTAAAACTCAAGGGTTAGTTTTATAGGTGTACGGTCAATCCAATGGATCTAACACGAAGGAACAATAATTTTGATGAAGAGAATGAATTTTTGGAATACAATAAATATCATAGGTTTTGGAATATGCATGAAAATGCACTAAATAAGATCAAATTCATATGATAATATGTAAAAGGTGAAAGGTGAAGGATTATGAAATAAGGTTAACTCTACACAATGTCATGTATTGATATTTATAGGAAGAAATTTTGTCCAAATTGATGTAAAAACAAATGTGAACTAATATAGATATACACATTCACTATTACCATTAAAAAAAAAAAAAAACTTTTAAAAGTAATTTTTTTTTATACAAAATACTCAAACACACAAAAAAAAAACACAATTATCATTTAAAATACCTTTTTTGAGATTCAAAAATAATTAAATTAATATTATATAATCATATTAGATAACCATATTGTAATATATAACTAATTAAAATTTAATAATAATACATAAAATAAAATAAAAAAATATTTATAAATATTTTTTATCTCAAATTTCATTTTTTCTTAATATTGAACAAATTAATATTTTAAATATTAGAATTAATTTAATTAAAAGACTCTTACATGATAATTTAACTTTCTTTATATTAAATATTTTAAAATAAAATCAAACACATCTTTTGAATATTAAAGTTTCAATACATTCAAGATGAGATTGACTAATAAAACATAAAAGATGGGTTTAGACAATATAAATCAGCTATTCAAAAGTGGAACTGTTTATCTTCCTCTCTAAAATTGAGGGAAATGTAGGAAAATTATAAAGAGACCATTTTAAAAAGTTCAGCTTTACATATTTTCCTATGAAAATTTAAAGATAGCTTGATTTTCCTGTGGAACTTAAAACAAAGTATGGCTAGAATCTCCTATATAACTATTTTTTCAAAATGATAGCTAAAAAGAAATATGCAAACACCAGTGAAAACTTTATAATACAAAGTGTACTTTTAATCTTTCTCTGTAACTAGTCTGGCAGCTTCTTCATAGTTCAAGAATGATTAAGAGACTCCTCTAAGCAAAGTAGATCAGTAAGTATGATTTCTTAAATTATTTTTTTTAACACTTGGTTCACTTTCCGGCAAAGAGTGTTTGCTTCAGAGAATAATCCAAACTTTACTACTTTATAGTCAAATGCACAGAATAAGTAGTGTACGAGAGCAAAAAGAAAGTGGAATTTTTTCTAGAACTAGTTTCACAGCTTCATGAATCTTAATTTTAAGAAAGATTAATAGACTAGTCTAAGCAAACTTGATCAATAGATATGAAATCTTGTATAGGGTTCTACTTTCCATTACCTAGCACCAGAGGAATCTCAGCGGGTGGTTTCGGAAACGGATAAGAGGTGCCAGTCTTTGGAAAGATAATCATTGTTCCATGAACTGTTGCACGGAGCCATGACACATGGGCATGCCACCACAACGTTCCTTCCTGCCCAATAATAGTGAATGTGTACGTAAATTTCCTCCCTGGTTGGATGGGGCACTGTGTAATGTACCCCGGTCCATCAGCCCACGCTGTGCGAATCTGTCTCACTCCATGCCTGAAAATCAAATTCTTGTTAAAGAGTATCGAATCAACAATTGAATTGACAGTCTACAAGATCTATATTTACCAGTGGATGGTGGCATTGTACTTGGCTCTGTTATAAACTGTAATATTAAATGTGTCGCCATTTTTCGCATACAGAGTTGGACCCGGAAGCTGCCCATTTAAAGTGATTATGGTATAATTCTTACACAGCCGAGTAATATTTGTCGATTGAATCTGTGCAAATCAATAAAAAGAAATTTGTGTTCTGCGTTACAACTCTTAAATAGAAATATGGATTGGAATGCATTTGTGCATACAGCTCTGCCCTAGACTATCTACATAATCAACCAATGAAGAACAGTAGATATCTACCCTGTCGTCTCCATCATACTACTAAGTTACTACACGTCAATTCTATTAAATACCGTTTAAACACACAATGAAGACAAGCTGAAACATCAATCAAAAACTCAATAGTAATAATAGATCTGTCTCCTGAGCTTATCTATTATATCGTGGTGCTTTCATTAAAAGATCAAATTGAGCAGCTATCTACAAGGGTTCATCAAGCTCCTTGATAGATTATAATAATCTTTTTATTCTTAGGAAAACACAATTATATTAAATTCTACTTACAACGAATGTGTGACTATGCAAATCTGCCCATGCAAGTGAATTCAATGAGACAATGAATGTAAACAGCAGGAACATAAACCTTGCTGAGTAACTTTTTGACATTATCAACATTTTACAATCACTTAAAATGCTAATCTGAACTTGCAAAGGAAGCAGATTTTAAATATTGAAAGCTAAAAGTAGATCTTAGCATGTAAGTCTGCTTGCATAGTTTAGAGCTACCTTCCTAGTGGTATATGTGGAATAATAACCCTAGCTGCTGCCATTACATGACACTTGCCATTGTGAAATCAATAAATTAGCCATTGCGATACCGCGGGAGACTTCAGTAGTCTTTTTGTTTTATCAACCGCCTGTTGTCACCTCCAGCCAATGCCCGCTATATCGCAATCAATAAAATATTCATTGCGATATCACGGGAGACTCCGTAAAAGTTTGTTTTATTCTAACCGCCAGCCGTTTACTTTTGTTTACCGGGCCGTCAACTAACCGCTGCCCGCAATATCGCAATCAAGTTTTTAACCATTGCGATACCGCGGGGAACTATGGAGAAAGCTGCCACCGCCAGAAAGTTTCGGAGTACGAAGGAATTAATATTTAAGTTTTTATATTATGTAAAGGACATTGTATTAAATGCATTTTGACGGGGGAAAAGTTAGTTAGGTGATTTTGAATTTAAATTGTATTTTCGTTCCCTCTCATCCGTGAAAATCTTTCACGTGACTTTTTACCTTCTACATATATTTTGTAATTGTAATTTATTTTTGACAAGGAATGAGAATGAGAAGAAGAAGGTGAACGTGAGCAAACAGAATTTACGAGCAGCAGCTCTGTGTGTAGAAAATAATATTTTTATATTTTAATTTTTACTATGTGAGAAAATTCCTCCTCTGCCTCTGGCCTTCACATGGTATCAGAGCAAGTTCGAGTATCAGAGCAAGTTGATTATCAGAATCAATTTTATCAAAGTAGATTATCTGGGTAAATTTCAAAAATGGCAGCAAGCACAAGCTTGACAAACCCACAAATTCCACACAGGTTTAATGGGAAGAATTATAGTCTTGGTCGATTACCATAGAAAGCACTGTTTGACTCCACGGACCTGTAGTTTGTGAGAATAGTTTCCGCGAGAGCAGTGGTCTGATAGCATACAATGCTTTAACACAAGCAGAGAAAGACTTATTGAAGGACACAAGGAAGAAAGATTCAAAGGCTTTATTTTATCTGTTTCAAGCTGTACATGAGAGCATATTTCCAAGGATTTCAGTAGCAATAAAGTCCAAACAAGCATGGGACATACTTCAAATAGCCTATCAAGGCATGAAAAAAGTTAAAACAGCAAAGCTACAAATGCTGAGAAGAGATTTTGAAACAATATGTATGAAAGACAATGAATCTGTAGATTCATTCTACACCCAAGTCATTGGGGTGGTTAATCAAATTAGGTTTGTGGAGAATGGAAGATGCGAGTTGTTGAAAAGTTTTGGGGTACCCACAGGCTGCCGGTTATGTGGATTGCTATAGAGGAGACAAAGGATCTCTCACAGTTCTCAGTTGATGAGTTGTATGCATCTCTAATTTCTCATGAACAAAGGCTGAAAAGGTCAGCAGATACATCACTGGAGCATGCTTTCAAAACTCAGGCTTCAGTCAGTCAAGGAAGAGGCAGAGGTAGATCAAGAGGAAGAGGAAGAAACTCTTACAGAGGTGAAAGATACAGTTTATCAAACTCAAATGGAAGAGGCAGCAATCAAGGCTCAAGCCAAAACTCAACACAGAATCAGTCACAAAATCAAAGGTATGAGAAATCTCAAGTCCAATGTCACTACTGTAAAAAATATGGGCATTATATGAATGAGTGTAGAAAGAAGCAGTATGATAATAATAGACAAAATGCAAATTTTTTAAGAGAAGGTCAAAATCAGAATTCAGATAAGAGCACAATGTTTTTAGCTTGTAATGTTGCTCAAGCAAATGAAAAAGATGTATGGTTTTTAGATTCGGGCTGTAGCAATCATATGACAGGGAATCTAGAAATGTTTTCAAGTTTAAATGAGAATGTAAAGTCTGATGTTACATTGGGTAATGACAACAAAGTGTCAGTCAAAGGAAAAGGAGATGTCAATATTCTAACTAAACAGGGGGAGAAAAAGTATATTTTAGATGTGTATTTTGTGCCTGGTCTGAAACATAACTTAATGAGTGTAGGGCAACTGGTTCAAAAAGGGTATAGAGTAACCTTCAAGAATGGTCTATGCACAATTTTAGACAAATACCCAAGCAACCAGCTTATTGCAAAGGTCAGAATGACAAACAACAGAATGTTTCCCTTAAAGATAAGGCCAGATTTGAATATAAATTATGCTCAAGCACAACACTTAAGGAATTCACAAGTGGGTAGAGAAGAAACTACAGCAGTAGTGCAGACAATCTTTCAAGCTGAGATAAAAGATGGCTTGGTTATAGCTTTTTGGGGTTGAATATAACTTGGAGGGTTTAATTTGTGATAGAAAGGCATGGTCAAGGGACTACCTTTAATAGAAAAACCGGAAAGGGTATGTGAAGGGTGCATTTTAGGAAAACAACATAGAGAATCATTTCTAGCAGGAAAGTCAACTAGAGCAAAAGCCCCTTTAGAAATTATACATTCAGATTTGTGTGGACCTATGCAAACACCTTCAATAGGTGGTAGTTTTTATTTTCTGACATTCATTGATGATTATTCAAGAAAAACATGGGTTTATTTTCTAAAGCAGAAAAATGAAGTGTTTGATCTGTTTCGTCAGTTCAAGAATTTGGTTGAAAAGCAGAGTGGTTATTATATTAAAGTGTTGAGAACAGATAGAGGTGGTGAATATATTTCAAGAGAATTTTTTAATTTTTGCAAGGATCATGGAATTCACAAGCAATTCACAACTAGATACACACCTCAAAAAAATGGAGTAGCTGAAAGGAAAAATAGAACAATCATGGAAATGGCTAGAAGCATGTTGAAAGCCAAACACTTGTCAAATCAATATTGGGCAGAAGCAATTTCTTGTGCAGCCTATATAATGAATAGGTGTCCAACAAAAAGTGTTATGAATATGGTACCTGAAGAAGCATGGACAAGAAGAAAACATAGTGTTACTCACATGAGAGTATTTGGATGTGTAGCATATGCACATGTGCCTGATGAATTGAGAAGGAAGCTAGATAACAAAGGAGAAAAATGTATATTTGTTGGATACAATGAAGAATCCAAAGCTTATAAGCTCTATAATCCAACAACAAAGAAAGTTATAATCAGCAGAGATGTACAATTTGTAGAAGATGAAGCATGGGATGGAAGTATAGATAAGACAGTCAATATTTCAGCTAGTATACCTCAAGAGGAGAATGAAGTTCCAGCAACAACAAATGTTCCAGCTATTGTGACTCCTACCACTCCCATTCAAGCTCAACAAAGTGGTCCACAAGTGACACCAGCATCGATTGTAAGAACAGCCTCATGCATTCAATGAAGCAGTCCAACAAGAGGACAGCAAACACCATCTACAGCAGGACCATCGGGTCCACATTCTACAAGTTCAAGTGATATGTCAAATCCTACATTGGCAAGTCTGAGAAGACAGAAAATCAGAAGCATAAGAGATATATATGAGCAAAATGAAGGTGAGAATAACTCAGATCAGATTTCTCTTTGTGCATTTTATTCTCAAATAGAAGATCTAATTCATTTTGAAGATGCAGTCAAAGATGATAAATGGGTAAGTGCTATGGATGAAGAAATTGAAGCAATTGAGAAGAATCAGACATGGGAACTAGTCAGTCTTCCAAAAGACAAAGATGTTATTGGAGTGAAATGGATTTATAAAACCAAATTGAATGAAAAAGATGAAGTTCAGAAGCTTAAAGCAAGATTGGTTGTAAAGGGCTATTCACAACAGCCTGGAATTGATTACAATGAGACATTTGCACCTGTAGCACGATTGGATACTATAAGGATGATTTTAGCATTAGCAACTCAGAATAAGTGGTCTGTATTTCAAATGGATGTAAAGTCAGCTTTTTTAAATGGTTATTTAGAAGAAGAAGTTTATGTGGATCAGCCACCTGGGTATGAAATTCTGGGTCAAGAAGACAAAGTTTACAAATTGAAAAAGGCATTGTATGGATTGAAACAAGCCCCAAGAGCTTGGTATAGCAGAATAGACAGTTATCTTTTGCTGAATGGATTTAATAGATGTAGCAGTGAGCCCACACTGTATACAAAAATGAATGAAGAAGGTGAAATACTAATAGTATGCGTATATGTGGATGATTTAATTTTCACTGGCAATTTGTCAATTGATTTGTTCAAGGCAGACATGAAGAAAGAATTTGAAATGACAGACTTAGGTCTGATGAAGTATTTTTTAGGCATTGAAGTGAATCAAAATGAAAATGGTATTTTTATTTCACAGTCAAAATATGCAAATGACATTTTGAAGAGGTTTAATATGATGAAGTGCAAACCAGCACCAACACCTACAGTGACAGGTCTGAAACTAAGCAAGGATGATAGAGGGTCTAATGTTGATCCAACTTTGTTTAAGAGGCTTGTTGGAAGTCTCATGTATCTCACAGCCACAAGGCCAGACATTATGTATGGAGTAAGTTTGATTTCAAGGTTTATGGAAACACCAAAAGACACCCATTGGAAAGCAGGGAAAAGAATTTTAAGGTATGTAAGTGGAACAAGGAATTTTGGCATTAAGTATTCAAGTTCAGATGAGTTCAAACTCATAGGATACACAGACAGTGACTGTGCTGGAAGCATTGATGACAGAAAAAGCACGTCTGGTTATGTATTTAATTTTGGGACTGGAGTTGTCTCATGGTCTTCAAAGAAGCAGCCAATAGTTTGTCTTTCATCAGCTGAAGCAGAGTATGTGGCAGCCACAAGTGCAGCATGTCAAGCAATTTGGATGAGAAGAATTTTGAAAGAATTGCAAAATGAACAAATGGATGCAACAAAAATTTACTGTGATAACAATTCAGCCATTGCTCTTTCGAAGAATCCAGTCTTTCATAAGAGAAGCAAGCACATTGATACTAGGTATCATTTTATCAGAGAATTAATTAATAATGGTGATATATTTTTAGAGTTTTGCAGATCGAGGAAAAGAACAAAGTCACGAGATATTTTTACAAAGCCAGCGGGAAGAGATAATTTTTATTTTTTGGAAGCAGTTGGGCATAATTGGGCCCGGCCGCGGTTATGCTTAAGGGAGTGTTGGAATATTAACCCTAACTGCGCCGTCCCGCCAACCAACTTGCCCGTATATAGCAATCAATAAATTAGTCATTCGCGATACCTTTGGGAGTCTTGATATGTTTTTGTTTTATATCAACCGCCTGCCGTACCTCCAGCTAATGCCCGCTATATCGCAATCAATAAAATATTCATCGCGATATCACCGGAGACTCCATAGAAGTTTAGCTTTATTCTAACCACCAAGTGTTTACCGCAGTTTACCGGGCCGTCAACTAACCGCTGCCCGCAATATCGCAATCAAGAATTTAACCATCGCGATACCGCGGGGAACTATGGAGAAAGCCGCCACCGCCAAAGGAAATATCGGGATGCGAAATATTTAATATTTAAGTTTGAATATTATGAAAAGGACAATGTATTAAATGTATTTTGACGGGGGAAAAGTTAGTTAGGTGAATTTGAAAAATTGTATTCGTTTCCTCTCATCCGTGAAATTTTTCACGTGACTTTTTACCTGAGCATATATTTTGTAATTGTAATTTATTTTGAACAAGGGTGAATGAGAAGAAGAAGGTGAATGTGAGCAAACAGAAAATTACGAGCAGCAGCTCTGTGTGTTGAAAATAATATTTTATATTTTAATTTTTTATGATTGAAAACTTCCTCCTCTGCCTCTGGCCTTGCATGGAGTATTTTTTTTTTCTCATAACCATCTTAAAGGATTAGAACACTAAATAGCATCTAAACTTTGGTTTCTAATTGAACAGGGAAACTTATTGCTACATGTACCTGTAAAACCAAAGAAGTACTCAAATACTTCACTGTGGAAGCAACTTCAGTTATGCGTCTCAAGTACTCACTGTTCCCATAAAGATTTATGTTTTTACTCATCCTCTGCTTCTTTTCGCATTCTCTCTTCTAACATATATTTTGGGTTCTGCCAATGTCATAGATATGGCGATGAAGTTGCTCGTTTGTTTCAGGATGTTTTAATATCTTTTGGGCTGGCATTAAATATGTCATGGAATATAGTTCAGATTCTGGATCCAATAGGTCTTCCACTGGATTCGGTTGAGCTCTTAAATGATCTTTATGACCAAATATATATCCATGACGTAGAAAAAGAAGTAAAAGAATTTGTTCAAATGCCTGACAATGTAGCGGAGATAAACAGAATCGTGGCAATGGAAGCTCTTGCTCTCGAGGAAGAGAAGAAGAAGAAAGCTGCTTATAACCAGAAGAAGGCAGTCTCCTCTAACCAAAAGAAGGAAGTTTCTTATCATAGAAAAAATGTTACTTCAGTCACAGATCCGTACACAACTCATTCTGCGACATCGACATCTACTTATGAAAACAAGAAAACCTCTTCTGAAACCCCTCGTGCTGCTTATCAAAAGAAGCACACAATGGTATTAGCTTGAATGGTGTAGTTGTTCAACACTCCTAAGACATTGAGAAACAATGGTTTGATAATTTGATTTGGTTGATATATTGATCATTCAAATGATTTATCCTGCATTTAGACATTGATACATATTTCTCTTATTATTACTCTATATTTGCACATGTTGACTATTTTTTAATAGTATAGTTTATTAGTATTATGTGTAATGAGAAAATATTATTAGGTATTATTAGATACTACATATACGTGCAAATAATTATAATGCTACATTATATTGAATGATTTGGTTAAGTATTGAAAATTTATTCTATACAACTTTTGGTTAATGTGGCAAATACATATTCATACCTATTCTTCATTTGATACCACTTTTAAATGTTGTTAGTTTTTTAGAATTGTAAGGGTGATAATTTCATAAATTCTTGATGATTATGTAATCAACAAATTTGAACAAAAGGAGAACAAATTCATACAAAATAAGTCACTCAAATCTAAATAACACATACACCTCTTATTAGGGCATAAATGAAAGCATAAACATAAAACAAAACAAAAAAAATGCTTATACCTCTTTATTGTATTAGATTTCTTTAAGTGGTGTGGATGTGATGATTGATTGATATGTGGGTGGTTGTTACTTGAAAATTGCATAAATTGATGACATGTACCTAGCTCAATAGTTTTCTTATGATTGTCATCTATAGATGGTTTATTAAATAGATCTCCAACCATGGTAATAAAGGTTGAAGATTGATTTGGGAGATCAAGGTTAGAGGCCAGCTTGATGATTGTGCAAATTCTACTTGTGATAAGTGTAGGGATATGGTAAGTTGAGAGAGCTCTCACACATATGTGATAATATGAGGAATTCATTTAGGATCCAAGATGGATGTTGAGTATTTACACACATGGAAGAAGTCAAATATGAAATAGTTGTGTAGGTGTGGAAGTTTTTCAAAAATACCTTAAAGTTTTCATTTTAAAAATATCTATACTAGATAGGGAGGTGTTTTCATGGCTTAAAATAGTGTTTATGTAGCTTAAACTTGTCTTTATGCTAAGGGGGGGTTAGTGGGGCATCTACACTTAACTATGAAGTATTTACATCGAGTGACTAGCATATGTGTTGTTATATCTAAGTGTATATGTCAAAGGAAAATAAAGAATAATTATTTGGAAAAGAATGTGTAGTAAATACTTTTAGTTTATTATAAGATAGATTAGCATCATTATTGATATGTGAGTGGAATTTTATAAATATAGAGACATTCAAAAGATTTGGTGATGTAGAGGGAAAAAATTCAATAATGTCAAGGTTGTTAGGTGTTGCATAGATTCCTAAGATCCAAGAAAATTGTGTGATTCTTAGAGCATTATCAAAGTGTTGGCACTTGGAGATGAGGACCTCCCATATTCTAACAATGTAGATTATTTTGACACTAGAAGATACATGGTATCTAGATACTAATTGATGGGAGAATGGTATAGTTTAATAATATCCATATACCATCATTGATGTGTTAGATGCTTGGATAAACATATATTACATTGTCGTGTATTATTTTTTATGCTTCGTGTAATTAGAATTTTATTACGAAAGAAGATGAATAATTATTTTAGTTAGGATTGGTATATAATGTGGCCAATATGCTATAGGATGGGTAGGTGTTTGTATGAGTTCCCTATGTTTTGGCATAGCTATATAGAGATATGCATTTGGTGGCCTATAGATGAGAGTTCAACATAGTGTCCACTACACTACTATAGAAATGAGAATTAGATCAATTACTATAATCCAAATAGAGGGAGTGTGGGAGATGAGGTAGTCAAAGGATCCATTTACATATGGTTGGTGGATAAAGGGAGGAGGTAGGATACTAGATTGGGAATATTTGTTGTTTTACGGGTTTGTTCTAAATGAGATGACATGATGCAATATTTTATGGAGGATGTATATGGTATTAAGGCATGAATGGATGATGATATGCACATGATTCAATTTTTAGGTTCTAGATGAAATGACATGATGCAATATTTTATGGAGGATGTATATGGTATTAAGGCGTGGATGGATGATGATATGCACATGATGATTCAAGTTTTTTCAAGGTATTAGTAGGTGGGGTGGTGTAATTATATTATTTAGTAGTTGTGTCGCCAAAAAATGGATACTTAGACATTTTTACTCTCATTTGAGTCTTTCTTATGGACTTTGGCTTGATTTTTCCTAGATTTAATGTTGTAATGTGGCCAACACATTCACATTAGGTCCTGGGTCCTTGTGAAACATGAAATTTTTTAGAATGTCTTGTAAAAGTGTTGTGAAATATTGTAACCCACTTTCACACTTTTCTAGGACCCTTTCATTATAATTCTCTTAAATAACCCCTTTTTATCACTTTCCAAGTCTTATTTCAAAGTATTGTAAAGAATTGTAACAAAATCTCATGCTTTTCTAGGCTTGTCATCACTAATTCAACCCTTTCTTATGTTTAAATGACCCCTTAATGCACTTTATGGCCCTAATTAAGTGTATTTTGGAGAATAATCCCATTAAACAATATTTAATGCTCTTTAATTCTTGAAACACACTTAAATTGATTAAGTGGGACTAAGTCGCCAATAGGGGTGACTTAGTCCTATTTGGCACAAAAATCAAAATTATTTTAAATTTCTGATGGGATTTTATTCTCTTACCCTTGAGGTCAGCCTATGATGTGTTATTTTTGGGAAATATTGTAAAATCAAGTATAAATAAAGGATTTTTCCTTTCATTTTAACATTCATTATTCTAATACATTCATCCATCAACATAATTCATTCATGCATTCAATTATCAAAGCATTCTAGCATCCCTAATCAATCAATCAAGCATTCAAGCATCTTGGAGCAACATATCTTCAGATTTCAACATCAAGAGTTTTTTGAGTTTGTGACATTGCATGTTATTTATTCATTATTATCTTCTCATTTCATTTTATTTTCAAGGGTTTGATTACCAAATGGGGGTTTGACCAAGGCAAACCCCTATTCTCTAACCCTTAACCCATTTCCCCCTCTTTGAATGTGTGTTTTTCAAGTCTTGTATGCAGATTTGTCAACAATTCATCAAAGTCATTCAGGTCAACAAATCTCTAATTGAAGCTTGGAGATCCTTTTCAGCCCAATTTTTACAAAATCTAATCTAGACATCTGTCAAGAAGAGGTGTGCAGACTGATAGCTATAGATTCTTGCCTTGAACTTCCCAAGATTCCTAGGTGGACTAAGTCACCATCTATGGAAAATTAGTCCCACTACCAGGCTTAAAAAGTGATTTCTATATTTCTAGATACCCTTTTGGTAGAAACTTGTTCCAATAGAATCTCCCCAAAATAGGACTAAGTCGCCCAACTTGGCATAAGTGTCTCAATCAACTTTTCTAGTCATTTCTACAAGATTCCATAGCCTCTCTACATCACATTTCAACTTCTAGGTGCACCTCTTCAATTTTTTTTATTTATGTTATTGTTTGTTTGCATTCTTAGGTCATTTTTCATATCACAATGTGTTTTCAAACAACTTGCATTTCTTAGGTTTTACATTAATAATTCATTTTCTTTTCTAGTTTATTATATTTAGACATATTCCATCCATTCTTGCATAGTTTTGGGTGGGGATATTACACATTTTGGTTCACTTCTCTCATTTTAGGTGAAAAACCCTAGAAGTGTAAGAGAAAATAGTGGATACCAAAATCGATGTCCACATTTTGGTGAACCCAACTTTAGAACATTTTTACTTCTAATTTTAAGTGCATTCATATTCTATGAATACCTTACATCAACATTGCACTAGGTCTTGCATTGTTTAATTTGCATCCTAGGGTTTTTAAAATTACATTAGTGAAAAGCTCATTCAGCTTACATTTTTGCATTATATCTCACTGCACATTCCAAAAAATCTGCATTTTCATACTGTATTTGCATCTAAAAAACTAAAAAACACAAAATTCCATTTAAAAATTCTGAAAAATCTCAAAAAAATCACTATTGGGACTAATTCACCACACTGGGCGACTTAGTCCTCTTGCACATTTTGCACAGTAATTTATGTCATTTTGAGAGCATTTTATGCATTTTTGTTTCTGTTATTGCATCTTTATTACTGTTTCCAAATTATTTGTTTTATTTTGTTTCTTGCATTTAGTTTACTTTCATAAATTTGCATCATGGCTCTCTTTTTTAATAATTTTTGGATGTCATTAAAATCTTTAGTTGAAATGTCAAACTGTGCCTTTGGAACTAATCCTAACAACCTTGAGCTTCCTCATGCTCCTTCAATTCCTCATGAATGTCCTCCTTGTGGTGTTGACATTATTGGAGAAGATGATGACAACATGAATAAGTTCCTAAACGAATGCCTTAACAACCTTGAAGCCAATGCATCCTTTTATCCATCCATGAAACAACAAGATCTTCCTATAGTATCACCTCCTGATATGTTTGGTTACTTACATTCTGAAACAAATGAAGGACCTAAGTTCCCTCCCTCTGGTGCACCTAATTCTTCTAAACAAGCAACTTCTCAACCATTATATGATAACAAAGTCACTAGTACTCCAATCAACCTTGAAAAAACTTATGGAAAAGGTTTTACCATCCTGAGAAAGCAAGGATGTGACATAACAACTAAACATGAAATACATCAAATTTTTTAGCAAGTAACAACTAAAGAAAATATAAAGGGGATAGGAGATCAAGATCCCTCTCATGACCATAAGCCTCCTAGAGAGTATCTAAGGCTTCACAATGATGGCATGGTGATCTTTGACTCTTCCCCTGACTTGAACATCCTTCTTCCTCATGAAAATCCCTTGACTAATAACAATGATAAGGATACAAGGATCCCCATGGGTCCTCCTCCTCTTTCAATTCATGAAAAGTGTGAATCTAGCAAATTCAAACAACCTTGCAAATTGAAAAAACTAAAGTTTCCTCTCCATCCACCACCTAAATGTGAAAGGAAATTGCAAATACTTTTAAACAAAGAACTCATAATATTACCACCTATGAATAGGTTGGTAATACGTCCTAAAGATTCCAACATACCATATTGTAAATACCATCGTGTTCTTGGACACCACAATGAAGAATGTCGTACATAGAAGGAGATACCGAGCAAGTGTCACTTCGATGACACAGATTGCTATCCCATAATCCCATAGTACACTCTCCCACTCCCTATCATGCAATAGTTGTAGAATCTTCCATTCTCACTATTGCATGACCTTTCCCATCATCTACCTTATCTCATTCTTGTCTTGCACTCAGTGGGGGCAAGAAGTTGTTAGCCTTGTCCTAGTAATGCATTTTTCTTTGTCCCTTAGCTATGTTATTCACCTTTTGCATATACCGATTGAGATTGGACAGTGTATGACTTGCTCGACAGTTGACTTACATTTTCCTTACTAGTCTTTTTCATTTTCATTTTCTTTTTCTTTTGTGTGTTTGTATGTGCATAACATGATCCCCCATGATGTTTTTTTTGGTGTTCTCTCTCTTTGTGACATTCCGAGCTATTTGTATCTTTATTCTTCTATATGTCATGCATCACTTTCGCTTGTATATTTTTGGTTTTTTTGGTCTCTTCCTTTTGGGGATGACACAAAGCATTGAGACACCCTATGTATCTTCCATGTTGACCCAGAAGGCCTTTTTCTTTTCTTTTTCGCTTTCTTTTCTTGTTTTTTTCCTTTTAGGGAGGACGCAAGGCATTGAGACTAAAATGTCTCTTTCATGTTGACCCAAAAGTTTTTTCATTTTCTTTCACCTTTTTTCATTTTTTTTCTTGTGTTTTCTTTTTGGGGATGATGCAAAGTGTTGAGATATTCTATATCTCTTCCATGTTTACCCAAAAGGCCTCTTTTCTTTTCTTTTCCTTTTTCACTTTCTTTTATTGTGTTTTTGCTTTCAAGGATGATGCAAAGCGTTGAGATATATTCTATATCTCTTCCATGTTGACCCAAAAGGCCTCTTTTCTTTTCTTTTCCTTTTACACTTTCTTTTCTTGTGTTTTTCCTTTTGAGGATTACGCAATGCATTGAGACCGAAATATCTCTTTCATGTTGACCCAAAAGCTTTTTCATTTTCTTTCATCTTTTTCGTTTTATTTTTGCTTGTGTTTTCCTTTTGGGGATGATACAAAGTGTTGAGACATCCTATGTCTCTTCCATGTTGACCCAAATAGACCTCTCTTTTTTCTTTGTTTTCACTCTCTTTGTGCCATTCTTCAAGTTCTATGTATTTGGGGAATGATGATAGTTTCGAGCTCTTTACAAAACATTGCAACAAAGAACATACTGACCCCAAATGCATAGATCCCTTATGTATTTGGTGTTTTTATTTTGGGGGAAACCCCTTCCTTTTCTTTTTCATTCCTTTGCATGATGTAGCCTTACTTGAAAACATATGACTAGGCATAGTGATTTTCAAGTTGGCTCTCATGTCTTCTTTCTTGTCTACATTTTTCATTCACTAATTTAAAGTAATTGCTCATAGTACGGTGTGTAGAAATTCCTTTAAAGTGGGGGAATACATTAGCATTATTCATTATTCATTTTTCTTTTCCTTGGTTCTTAGTGCAACCTTGTTACTTCATATGATGTGTTTTGTCGCTTTGTGGATGACATTGGGTATAGTGTGCTTCATGAGTGTGATCTCTCTTAAGCATATTACATTCCTTTTAGTGGCCTAATGCGACATGTTGCATCCCCTAAGTTGCAAATTTTCTATTCTTTGATTGGTCCTCTCTTGGAGACATCAGGCACAATGTTCCCTAAGTTATAAATCTCACATGAACTAAGCAAGACTCCTTTGAACATCGTTTGCATTTTGTGTTTGTTATATGTCCACCTTGCATAACACAGCTTGCATGCCTATGGTGCCATCACATTTTTTCATGAGTTCTAAGCATACAAAGCTTTGCTTGTCTCATGAAGCACGAAAAGACATTTTCCTTTGCGGCACTTTATTAAAGTTATCAAAAGGTATAAATTTGATATGGCTGAGCGAGAAGCCCATTCTTAGGCATGACTTTCCCCATAGCCACCTACGTTTGTGTGAGTGCATACCAGCTATGAGTGTATGTTTCTCACCTTTTAGGCCTTCTCACTTGGAAAACATCCATGAGTTTCATTGCCTCAGACTGAGTATGCATTTTCTTTTTCCAGACAAATAGCCTAGATTTGATCCACAATGAGCTGGACAAATGATCAAAGCTTGATTAGACTCTTTCTCTCTTTCTCTTTTACATCATCATTTTCATGTGTGTTCCTTTTGTGCTAATGTTTGGTTTTCCATGGAATCTTGATCTTTGGGGCTTAATCATCCCTCTTGATTGATATCACATCTTGCTAAGCATAAGTACATTTGGAACCCTCTTGATATGCATGTTGGGCTACTTTAATGTAAGTTTGAAGCAAGTTCATCCTCTCACTAAAGTGGGGGCTTAATGTGTCACCAAAAAATGTGTACTTGGATATTTTTATGCTCATTTAAGTCTTTCTTATAGTCTTTGGCTTTATTTTTCCTAGATTTAATGTTGTAATGTGGCCAGCACATTCACATTAGGTCTTGGGTTCTTGTGAAACATTAAGAATTCTAGGATGTCTTGTAAAAGTGTTGTGAAGTGTTGTAACCCACTTTCACACTTTTTTAGGACCCTTTCATTATAATGCTCTTAAATAAACCCTTTTTATCACTTAACACTTGTCTTATTTCAAAGTATTGTAAAGAGTTGTAACAAACTCTCATGCTTATCTAGGCTTGTCATCACTAATTCAACCCTTTCTTATGTTTAAATGACCCCTCAATGCACTTTCTGGCCCTACTCAAGTGTATTTTAGAGAATAATCCTGTTAAACAACATTTAATGCTCTTTAATTCCCAACACCCACTTAAATTTATTAAGTGGGACTAAGTCACCAATAGGGGTGAGTTAGTCCTATTTGGCACAAAATTTAAAATTATTTTGAAATTTTTGGTGGGATTTTATTCTCTTACCCTTGAGGTTGGCCTGTGATGTGTTATTTTCTAGAAATATTGTAAAATCAAGTATAAATAAATAACTTTTCCTATCATCTTAGCATTCATTAGTCTAATACATTCATGCATTCAATCATCAAATCATTCTAGCATCCCTAATCAATCAATCAAGCATTCAAGCATCTTGAAGCAACATATCTTCAGATCTCAACATCAAGGGTTTGGTGAGTTTGTGACATTGCATGTTATTTATTCATCATTCTCTTCTAATTTCATTTTATTTTCAAGGGTTTTATTACCAAACCAGTGTTTGACCAAGGAAAACTCCTATTCTCTAACCCTTGACCCTATTTCCCCTCTTTGTGTGTGTGTTTTACAGGTCTTGTATGCAAATTTTTCAAAGAGAAAGGTGATAAAAAGTGGTCAACAATTCATCAAAGTCATTCAAGTCAACAAAGCCCTAATTGAAGCTTGGAGATCCTTTTCAACACGATTTTTACAGAATATGATCATGACGTCTGTCAAGAAGAGGAGTGCAGACTAATAGCTATAGATTCCTACCTCGAACTTCCTAAGATTCCTAGGTGGACTAAGTTGCCATATGTGGTGAATTAGTTCCACTACCAAGCTTAAAGAGTGATTTATGTATTTCTAGATATCCTTTTGGTAGAAACCTGTTTTGGCATAATCTCCTCGAAATAGGACTAAGTCGCCCAACTTGGTGTAAGTGTCCCAGTCAGCTTTTCTAGTCATTTCTACAAGATTCCAAAGCCTCTCCACATCACATTTCAACTTCCAAGTGCACCTCTTCAATTTTGTTTATTTATGTTATTGTTTGTTTGCATTCTTAGGTCATTTTGTATATCATAATGTGTTTTCAAAAAAATTGCATTTCTTATGTTTTACATTAATAATTCATTTCCTTTCCTATTTTATTACATTTAGACATATTCAATCCATTATTGCATAGTTTTGAGTGGGGACATTACCCGTTTTGGTCCACTTCTCTCCTTAGAGGTGAAACACCCTAGAAGTGTAAGAGAAAACAGTGGATATCAAATTCGGTATCCACAATAGTATCATCCTAATCACATATTATGATAGTTTGATATCCATATAGATATCCTTTAATAGGTTCTTACATATTTACATGGCTGACACACTACTGAATTTGACACCATTTTTTGATGGGCGTTCATCAGTCGTTCAAAAAATCTTTGTTGGAAACACGACAAAATGACGAAAATATTTTCATCATTGTTTTTTTATCGAAAGGCTAACGACGAATTAAATGTCAAAATAATGGCACAGATTCGTCGATCGTCGACATCATAAAATGACTCAAATTTTCATCAGAATATCGACAATAAATTTGTGTATCCACCAACAAATTACACCAGAATTTCATCGCCATTTCGACGAAATGGACAAGGAGTAGTGTCGAAACAACACTAGAAGTTCTCCATTTCAACGAAATGGGCAAGGAGTAGCGTCAAAACAACACTAGAAGTTCTTTGCCATTTCGACGAAATGGGCAAGGAATAGCATCGAAACAACACCAAAAGTTCGTCGAAATTGCGATGAAATGGGCAAGGCATTATGACGAAGCCTTCATCGCAACTATAACAACTTTGTCAAACCTTTTCGGAGATTCGTCGATGGTTTTCGTCAAAATTGCGATGAAGCAATGCAATTTTTTTAAAAAAAAATATTCATTGAAATGTACCATTGTGGAGACTGATGATTGATCATACATACAGACTACAAGATGCATAGATGCATAGAAAAAGCATTACACTTGAGATGACTGATCATACATAAACACTGCAAGATGCATAGAAAAAGCATTACACTTGAGAACAACCAAGGGCTGACAAGGGAAGGAGTTAAGAAACAACTCTACCTATCATCACAGTTCTGATGTTCCCCCCGAGAGAATCCTGCAAAGAAAATTTTACAATACCAAGTCAAATAATATGAAAAAGACTTACTTCCATACAAATTAAATGATTATTCTCACAATTGGAATTGTCTAATTACAACAACAATTCCATGAAAGGTTATCTATGCTTCATAAGAGATGATTGATCATACATACAAACTGCAAGATGCATAGAAAAACCATTACACTTGAGAACAACCAAGGGCTAACAAGGGAAGGAGTTAAGAAACGTCTGGATTGAAGAGAAAATGTGTAGGGAAAATGTTGAGCAGTGTCAAAAGAATAGAGCTTGTAGAACATATTCTTGACCTAATCAAGCTCTTAAACAACTTAAAGAAAATTAAAATACTAACCCATACATGAGACATGTAATGAACTTCCAATATCTACTATCTTTTTCATTAATGCAGAGGTAGGTAAAGGAGAAAAAATTATAATTGTAACACTATTCATAGTCTAGTAAATTATGTTCATAATTTGTGTTCAATGGACCTCAATTTTATCATTATACTGCCCATCTAATACCATATTTTAATCCAGGGTTCAACTATCTTAGATCTAAAGAATCACCTTCAATTAACCATTTAAAGTACTATAAAATAAGGTAAGACTTTTACTTGAGAAAGATTGGGTACACTTGTAGGATTAAAGTTTTTGCAATCATCGGGATTTATTGGCACATAGACACAACCTGCAACATATGAAGTAATGGATGACTACAAGTTAGTGAAATGGTCCTTAATATGTGATTGGTTTGCAAATTTATTGGTAGAAAATAAGGTTACAAATAGATCTACATGAAAAACCATGAGGAAAATCTACTGTAATCATCAAAATAGATGAAAAGTGCAAGGAAAGAGCCAAGCTACATCTCTAGAGCCTAAAAAAAACACATGCAAGAAACATAAAAAAAGAACAAACTAGTTTTTGGATGACTACAAAATGGTGCCTTCAACAAGTGATTCATATGCTTTCACACCTGACATAGGACATTAAGAATATTTTAGTCTTCCTTTGTGAAATTAACTACTTACAAAATAAACCCAGAAACCAATATTATATATCTCCATGTCTAGCCGAGGGTAGGTATAAGAGAAAAAAAATTCTTCAAT